>JAPSGF010000127.1:567272-603328 GCA_035772895.1 Perdix hodgsoniae
GAAAAAAACAAAACAAAGCTAAGGATAAGACAAAGAAAATGTTGTGGTGTGAAAGCTTTCTATTTAAGTAAAACAAAGCTTGAGTTCATTAAACAGTAATGCTCACGCTTCTCCTAATAACTTCTCCTGTTTCCATGGTACTTGTCACATTTGGTGGAAATAGAATGTACCCTTGGGGAACTTGAATTTACAGGCTCTATGTGGCAGTAATAAGTGATTTCAACATTGCAAAAGTGACTTGTTGACCACATGAGGAAAAATGACTTGAGGTTTTTTGCTGTTGGTGTTTTTTTGTTTGTTTGTTTGTTTGTTTGTTTTTGTCTAAATTATGTTATTAATAATTGTGTCATGGTTTTATGATTTTTGGTTATCAGTATTCCACATCATAACATCATGTAATGCACTGGGGGTTTGACTGTTGATGCTCAAGTTCCGGGTGCCTGTCCAGAGGAGAAGAAGAACTACATTCCCCAGGGGACTTTGTGGTCAGCGAGGAGATGTAACTTCTGGCAAGGTCACCTGATGTTCTCTTCTTCGCCTGCTCATCTTCGCCTGTAGTTCTCCATCTGCTTTTCTCTGTCTGCTTTTCTTCATTGGCTCAACTGGACTGCACTTCTCACCTCGGCATTGTGGTGAGGCCTATCCAACTTTCAACACACTTTTTCTCCCATTATATTTTGGCATTCTGATACTGTATTTTGTAAATTAGATTATTTCACCTCAGATCATTGCCGCTGTTATCAATTATTTTGGGGTCTCCTGTTACCCTTTTCTGGAGGCGTGGATCCATGGATCCCTTCACCACAGTAGTCATGGAACCAGGCTGAACCAGCCCGTAAACCATTGACAAATTGGAAACAAAATTCAGATATGACAGGTGAAAATATTTCTGTTATGGTCACTTGTATTTAGTAGGTTTTGTAACCTCAGCCCATATTTATGGAACATGTATTTGCAAGTCCCAGAGTCCCATTTGCTTGAACTGTTCCACAGGAATGCCCCATGGTTTTTACCACTTTTCTCCACATAACTGGGCACATTCCTTGTCTTCTTTCTGTTTATCTAAGGTTTACCTATGTCTGTAGAGCACACAGAAGCAGAACTGATTTTTTTTTTCTCTAAGGTCATCTGTTTTGAACTAAGGTACACTTGTGTAAAGAAGGAGTGTGTGCTCTTCTTGGACTCCACAAACAACGCATAATTGTTTTCTACTTTCTTTCATTTCCCTCTTACTTTTTCCATGCTATAAATGTCACCTCTTTCTGCCAGTGATATAATCAACAACGCAATCATGGTGAAAGCAAAGGGCGGTTAGACTGTTGGTTTTTGTTTGTTTGTTTGTTTGTTTGTTTTCCCCCCAGGGAACAAGTCAGTTGTTACATATTGTGGCATTGTGGTCACATTTTAACTTCAAATCCTGATTTTGCAGTTTAGACATATTTTACAGGGATTAAAAATTTAACAGTAATCTTCCAAGGTCCAGAAAAAGAAAAATAAATTAATTATCTCCCTTGTGCTCATTTGGAAACTGCTCAGGACAGTTACTGGTGTGGCCATGTTTTAGTCTAGATTTCAGTACACACATAAAAAGATCACTTAACAGGAATTTAGGCTTCTCTTGCATGGACAACAGTTCAAAGAGTTTGCAATAATGGACCATTGTAAGAACAATTCTCTATGCCTACTCTGCCCTTCCAGAAACATTCTGAAGACAACTGTTACTAGTGTCAGTATTATCTCTCCTTAACAAGCAGTCAAACTGAAAACATAATGGGCATTTATTTATACTTGCAAGTGAAGTTTAAGTGCTTCCTGATTACGTACTCAGTCAGCTTACCTGCACAACACAAAGCAAGGAGTCCCTCAATAAAATTTCTCCAAATAACGGTACTGTGCTTGTGTCTATAACACAGAAGCCTCAAAAAAATCTCTTCTAAACAGTTAGTTTGTCACTGTAAGTACTGTTGGTAGATATGGCAGCAAGGACCACCAGGTAAACTAGTTTAAGTGTTCTCCAGAAGTTTAAGGTGGCTCAAGTGTCTCCACAGTACTGTGCAGTGCCAACGTATGTGTTGACGACATTATTCCTTGATTGTTTTCAGAAAATTTACTGCAAGATTTTCTGTAAGAATCCCAATTTTTTTGTGTGTAACCTGTGAGAAATGTAACTTTCACCTAAAATAGTACTAGTCCTTCTATAATTAGAAAGGATTAAATAAGTTGATTTCTGAATTTGACTTCATTTTTCTTAAATTTTGAAAATTCATCTTTAAGAATCTACTCAAAGCCTTTCCTACCTTTTACATCAAAACTTTTATAATAAAAATTTATTTTTCTCTGTAGATTAAGATACTGCTTCTAAGGATAGACAGTAAAACAATCAACCACCAGTTATAATGTACAAACACACATATATCTGCACATTTGTATACTTCCTAGAAGGGAGACAATGTTTAAGGAAGAAGGCTGTCTGGATGCCTTGTGATCACTGCCTTATGTTCACTGATAGTTGGGGCTGGAAGAAAATGCATTTTTCTAAGATCAAAACAATACGCCCAGGAAGAAGTTTTGCATTAATTGTTATAAAAGTGAATTTGAGACAGATTTGCAGGCTTCTGAGAAGAGGAAAGAACATCTTAGTATCAGAGAGAGTATCCTGAATCACCTTCACAAATAGTGAGAAGACTCTAAAGGAGGAAAAAAAAGCCCTTCTGGAATTTATTACAATATACTAACCCTAAAATCACTGCAATGAAGAGATTAGTTTAGCAACAGAACAGTTTAGCAGTCAGACACCTTTTAATTGCATATCTGTGCCAACCTACAGGCCTGAATTTCAGTTTTTTAAGAGTTAATATAGTATTGTTTCATAACCTTACAAATGGTTAAGGCTCTGGTTAATTCCTCATTTTATATATGACAAATATTTGCTGCAGTATTCTGTCGTTCATGATGACCAGAGTAATGCATGTTGAATGAAAGTAGTGAAAGTGCTTAAAATGACCCACAGAACAAACAAACAAATGAACAAACAAACCAACAATTTTGTATGTTTCAATTAGAAAATGAAAATGAAAAAAACTCTGGTGCATGTACATGTTGATAATTTGTCTAGAAGTTGACTATAGAAAACAAGAGTGTACCACCTCTGATAAATGAGAAAAGTGAACTGGTAACAGTAGACATGGGGTAGATTCAGGTACTAAGTAACTTCTCCAGTCTTCACTGGCAGTGAGATTTCTTATGTCTCTCACATTCCTGAACCTCTAGGTGAGGACAGAGGGCAAAATACTGCTCCTGTAGGTGAAGTGAACGTTTGAGACCACCCAATGGATCTGAATGTGTACAAGTCTATGGGGCCAGATGA
Organism: Perdix hodgsoniae; assembly: GCA_035772895.1. NCBI lineage: Eukaryota > Metazoa > Chordata > Aves > Galliformes > Phasianidae > Perdix > Perdix hodgsoniae. The sequence continues at coordinate 570,640 of JAPSGF010000127.1, forward strand.
CATGCATCCCAGAGTCCTAAACAAATTGGCTGATGTAGTTGCTAAGCCATTCTCCATCATATTTGAAAAGTCATGGCTGCCAAGTGAAGTCCACGGTGATTGAGAAAAGGGAAACATTGCTCCAATTTTTAAGAAGAATGTAAAAAGAAGTACTTAAGTAGAAAGAAAATCTCAGGAAACTATAGATTGGTAACCCTCACTTTTGTACTTAGAAAGATCATGGAATAGATTCTCCTGGAAACAACAAAGGAGTGTGCAAGACAACTAGGATATCTGAGACAACTAGCATGGTTTCACCAAGGATTGACTGAGATTGACCAGACTGATGGCTTTCCACACCGACTGCATAAATAAAAAAGGAAAGACTGATGTAATCTTTGTGGACTTCTGTAAAGCCCTCCTATACTACATCTTTATGTCTAAAGTGATCCTTATCTCTAAACTGAGGAGGTACAGATTTGAAGCATGCATTATTTGGTGGATAAGGAATTGATGGCCACAGACAGAAATTCACAGTCAGTGGCTCTATGCCCAGCAGGAGGATGATGACAAATTGTGTCCTTCAGGGCTCCATCTTGGGATCTGTGATCTTCAGCATCTTTATCAATGACAGATGATGATCCCATCACCATGAGCAAACTCTCTGCAACTTTGCAGGTGACACCAAGCTCAGTGGTGCAGCTGACACAAGAAGGAAGTTATGGTATCCAGAGGGACCTGGAAAACCTTGAGTATTGGGTCCACATGATCCATGAGGTTCAGCAACTCTAAGACCAAGATGCTGCACTTGGGTTGAAGCAGGCCCAAGTGTGTGTACAGACTGCAAGAAGAACTCACTGAGAACAGACCTGTGGATAAATTCTTGGAGTTCTGTAGGGCTGGGGACCCAAGCATGTGAATGGTATGAAACTGTTGTGGCAGGTCCAAAGGAAGGGCATGAATATGTTCAGAGAGACAGAGCATCTCTGCTGTGAAGAAAGGTGAGGCAGCTGGGATCATCCAGCCTGAGGAAGAGAAGGCTTGCAGGGAGACCTCACAGTGTTCTTTCAGTAGTTAAACAGGCCTCGTGAAAATGATAGAGGAGGTCTTTTTATGTGAACAGATACAGATAGGAGAAGTGGAAATTGTTTTAAACTTAAAGGAGGGGAAATTAAGTTAGGAAGTTAGGAAGAAATTTTTTCCTCGGAGACTGGTTAGGCATTGGTAATCTTTTATTTCACGACAGCCAGATTGCGCTTTTAATTGTTTAAATTGCACAGAAAAATCAAGCAAGTTCTGTTTATAAATATTCTGTTCAAAGTTGACAAATATATCCAGGCCCATTAATATATACTTACCCATATCTTTATGTAGTAACATTTTCCCATTTTCATTTTTTCTAACTGTCACAGCGTTAACTAGATCAATCTATGCCCGTGACAGGGGGGCAGTAGGCCCCTGCCCCACCCTGGCCCCACCCCGGCCCCACACAAAATGGGAAGGAAGGAGGGGAAGAAAAACAACAGCGGCAACAATCTATGGAGGAAAACTTATTTTACTAACTATGATATTGGAAATGCAAAATACACACAATATAATAAGATCTAATTGAAATTGAGACTAATAAATCAAATAAAGATAGGAGAGAGAGAGTTCCCGAGACCAAGTCAAACCTGAAAGGCTTGGGGTGGCTAGGAAAACGCAACCTCCATGGGCCCACTGCAAAGCAGTAAGTGAGCGTCCGACCCCGCTCCCCGGAAGGGTCAGATCCCATGACTTCCGTCACGTACAGGGATAGGTACATGGATCTGGAGTATTAACACTTTAGTTCCAGTGCGCTACATGATGTGTTGATGTGGAATACTGAAAACCAAAAAACATAAAACCATGACATTCCACCCCTTATTCTACATCACTACATCATGCTCAATATATATATATATATATATACATATGCAAACAAACTGATTAAAAGTGCATTACACACACAAGTCTATATACATATACATAGAATTACTGTCCGCACTCCCCCAGCATCAAGTTCCCTTGTGGCACACATTGAACATCCCCGTTTCTTTGCATTACCCACCAAGTGGACCCAGGTCCCTGGGCAAAAACAGTACCATGGAGAGGTTTGCCTTTTCCAGAAGCTGGAAGAACCCAAACCATTTTACCCAACATGCTTTTTACATGTACAACAGGGACTTTATCTCCCTCTACGGTATGTAGGGAGCTGGATTGGGAAGGACCGTCACGATTGATAGATCCTCTGGTATTAACTAACCAAGTGGCTTCCGCCAAATGCTTCTTCCAGTGCTTAAATGTTCCACCACCCATTGCTTTCAGCATCGTTTTTAACAACCCATTCCATCGTTCAATTTTACCAGAGGCTGGTGCATGGTAGGGAATATGGTAAATCCACTCAATGCCGTGATGTTTGGCCCAAGTATTCACAAGAGAATTCTTGAAATGTGTCCCGTTATCTGACTCAATTCTTTCTGGGGTGCCATGTCGTGACCCCTTATATGCTCTACTCCAAAATCCCAGGGGTCGGCCTCGGGTCTCTCCTGAGGCTCTCTGCCACAAACTCCACGTGGGACCTTTCTCTCCAGCAGCAGTGTAGAGGATGTTCATTATACCCTGTCTTTTCCGTACTGGCCCCAAGGCCACGGCACGGGCTATCTCCTGTTTAATCTGTTCAAAAGCCTGCTGCTGCTTGGGGCCCCATGTAAATTCATTCTTCATTCGCGTCACATGATAAAGGGGGCTTACAATGAAGCTATAGTTTGGAACACGCATTCTCTAAAAGCCCACTGCACCCAGAAAAGATTGTGTCTCTCTCTTACTAGTGGGTGGAGACATAGCAGTGATTTTGTTGATCACATCTGTCGGGATGTGACGACGGCCATCTTGCCACTTTATACCTAGGAACTGAATCTCCTGAGCAGGTCCTTTCACTTTGCTTCGTTTAATAGCAAAACCAGCACGCAGAAGAATTTGGATTATTAGCTCTCCCTTTGTGAAGACTTCTTCCTCTGAATTGCCCCACACAACGATATCATCAATGTATTGCAGGTGCTCAGGAGCACTGCCCTGTTCCAATACAGTTTGGATCAACCCATGGCAAATGGTTGGGCTGTGTTTCCACCCCTGGGGCAAACGGTTCCAAGTATACTGAACGCCCCTCCAGGTGAAAGCAAACTGTGGCCTACATTCTTTGGCCAAAGGAATGGAGAAAAAAGCATTAGCAATGTCAGTGGTGGCATACCATTTGGCTGCTTTTGACTCCAGTTCATACTGGAGTTCTAACATGTCCGGCACAGCAGCACTCAATGGGGTTGTGACTTCATTCAGGCCACGGTAGTACACTGTCAGCTTCCATTCTCCATTGGCTTTACGCACTGGCCATATGGGGCTGTTAAAAGGTGAGTGAGTTTTGCTGATCACTCCCTGACTCTCTAGTTGACAAATCAACTTATGAATGGGGAGCAAGGAATCCCTGTTGGTGCGATACTGCCGTCTGTGCACCGTTTTTGTAGCAATTGGTACCTGTTGCTCTTTCATAGCTTTGGAGCTTAAGAATCAATTCAAAAACTAAGGGCATTCTCTGCTGATCTTCGTGTCTCTCACGCGCAGACATTAGTGCAACAGAATATCTGTCTGGTGCTGTACTTATGAGTTTCTGCCATATATCAGACATCGTCCTCACTTTCTCAGGGTCATGGTCTTGGTGTGGGTCATCAGGAAAAAAGTTGGGGTCATACAGCATTTCCACCACAGCCATTTCCCTCAGATACTGGATACCCTTTTCAACTGTATCCCATCTTCTCGTCGCAGGCTTCAAGCCGTCTTTGAAGGGATACCTTTCCTTCGCGGCTATTAACATTCTTTCCCAGAGGGTGGCAGCCCCATCCAAACATTGACTTATTCCTCTGTCAACAGCTGGATCTCTGGCAATGGCTCCGAGTTGGCGAGCTTCATTACCATCTAGAGACAAGCTATTGGCCCCGGCGTCCCAACAGCGAACCAACCAGGAAACGAGAGTTTCACTCCGGTGCCGTGTAAACTCCTTTCTTGAGCCTTGGATTTCGGTCATCTTCAGAGGCCAACGAGTAGTAATAGAGATTTCCTCTTCATCACTCTCATCTTCATGTCTCCTAGTTTTTCCTTTTGCTTTTCTCGATGGTGGTGGTTCTGAGGAGGGCCCCTCACCTGGATCTTCCTCCACTTCCTCCTCTTCTTCTTTTTTCCGTTCCAGATGCGTGGACACTCATTTCCATTTCTTGCCTTCCACTGGAGCAACTGTTACTGTTACTGGTGTCTCCTGTAACTGATCAGATGTGACTTGGAAATTCTTCCCTTTGGCCTGAACCTCAGCTTGGAAACTCTCTCCCCAGAACAGTATTATATAGGGCACAGTAAGCACAAGCCAAACCCCAAATACGTTGTGCCTCCTTAGATTTATGTAAGCCGCACTGTCCCTGACTCAAATACTGGCTTAGTTTCTCGGGATCCCATAGGTGTTCACGAGTGAAATCCCATGACATTGCGGGTCCCCACGGTTCTAAGATTTTTCCTAAACCTCCCCATATCCCCTGCCAGTCAGCATTCTCTGGTTTTGGAGGAGACTCCTTCTGCTTACTACGCCTATAGTAGACCACAGCCTGGTAAACTGATATGAGCAGGTCCACACTCATAACATGAGCAGGGTTATGCACACATATATGAGCGTTGACTGACTATCCGAAGAATGTCTGACAAACTGATACGAAAATCTGGGAGTTGGTCCGAACATCGTGTGGTTTGTAAAATTGGCCATTCCATCTGGGAAGTAAATGTCAAAATTCATATCATGCCACGTTCCATATAGGTACCAATATAGGTACCATACAGGTGTCTCTATCCATGCCCTTACCCAGTTATAAATGGACACAATTGTCCAACCAAAAGATATGACATTGATGAATGGCCAGCAGGTCGTGAGTAACATTATAGCTTTCAATCCCTTACTCAGCACCCCCACGAAAAAGAATGTGTTCATCGCTGGTGTCTGCTAAAAAGGGGTTAATAAGTTGAAACTACCAAGAGGAGGGGAATGAAAAACAAGAGGCACTACCCAGACCAAGCAGTGCTCAAAGTTTACAAATATCCCAGAATACTGGCAGTACACCTGGTCTTTCAAGGTCAAGTTTTCCAGCACAAAAACCTGAACTGCTGATAATGCTCCCTAAAGAAGCTGTCTGATAGCAGAGAAGGAGATTTGTTCTAAAAGCTAAAAAAAACTATGCCCGCATCCTCCACCAAAAATCTGTCATGGCGTTAACTGGATGAATCTATGCCCATGACAGGGGGCAGTAGGCCCCTGCCCCTGCCCCACCCTGGCCCCACCCCAGCCCCACACAAAATGGGAAGGAAGGAGGGGAGGAAAAACAACAGCGGCAACAATCTATGGAGGAAAACTTCTGATATTGGAAATGCAAAATAACACAATATAATAAGATCTAATTGAAATTGAGACTAATAAATCAAATAAAGATAGGAGAGAGAGAGTTCCCGAGACCAAGTCAAACCTGAAAGGCCTGGGGTGGCTAGGAAAACGCAACCTCCATGGGCCCACTGCAAAGCAGTAAGTGAGCGTCCCACCCACCCCCTGCCCCGGAAGGGTCAGATCCCATGACTTCCGTCACGTACAGGGATAGGTACATGGATCTGGAGTATTAACACTTTAGTTCCAGTGCACTACATGATGTGTTGATGTGGAATACTGAAAATGAAAAAACGTAAAACCATGACATAACAGTATTTATTTCATTTATTCTTCACTGGTAAGATAAATAAATATCTCTATGATGATAACCCAGGAAGAATTAAGTGCATGTAAATGTGACAAAATAGTCACTGACCTTTAAGAAAAAATGTCTGCAAATGGCAGTGATATGTAAAGATTTAGATTAAGTCAGTAGAGGTTCATGTCCTTCAAACTACATAACAAATACCAGCTTCTGAAATTGAATATCAAGTATATTTAACAAACCTTTATAAGTAGAAATGATTATATTCAATATTATTTTTCTCCTGATTTTTTTTTCCTTATGAGAATAAGCAAACGTATTCAAAATCAATTGTCATATTTCTGCCCTGCCCTTCCCCAGCTCTACCACCATCCGGCTTGCTTTTTATTTGAATTAGAAAACCATAACTGTTGGGAAAAAATATTGTGTAAGTTTGAACCATTTCATATAATTTATTTTCTCCATGATAACTCAGCACAATAACTTAGTTGTGAAACAGAAAAAAAGCTTACATATGATGAAATGCAGGAGGGGGCATTTAATTTTTTTTTTATTCTCTTGAAAACAGTCAGAAGAAATATCAATTCTATGAATAGCTATTTTTTGATGGGAATATGAATTTAATTAGCTCTGATCAAAATATTCATTTCTATAAGCTGTTTTTTGCTTGTTTGTTTGTTTGTTTGTTTTGTTTTTTAATAGCACGAGGAATGGAATGATACAGAATTTGGTTGTGTGGGAAAGAGAATTGTTAAAATTGTGAAAGGCACTTTATCTCTGTTTTTCCATCCTAAGTAACATTTAACTTAAACCATTAAGGGTTCTTTCTGCTTTTAAATTAGTTGGAGTCTGCCGATAGATTTTGTAGAAGAGAAATAAGTTACTGAAGTTGATGCTTTTTGTGTGTTTAAGTAATGCATTTTGTCAGTTTTATTATCTCCCAAATCTTGTATTGTCACTTTAAATCTGAGTAATCTGAATCATAAGTGACATAAAGCATTGATATATGAAGTCTGCCATTTTGAATTTATCACCTAAATGGGTTATTCAACTGGAGCTGCTGCAGGGGCTGAAAAAACACATTTTGTGACCCTTGCTTTTCACTTTGGCTTGTGTCCTGCATGCAAACTTCTTATGCCGATATATATCTGCTGAACTGGTTCCTTTTTTTTTTTTTTTGAAAAGGGGTACAGTGCAACAATGAACCGTGTGTTGGGCATCTGCAGGATTTTTAATGTATCTCCATTTTGTTCAAGTAGAGATGAAACGTGCTTACTGCTTTGTATTCGTGCATACATTTTTATATTTTTCATTAATATAAGTCAAACTTGTGAGAAAGTATCCTTTAAGGAATGTCACTTAGACACTTTTACTAGCTAGAATAAATGAATTTTAATTTTGTATGTGCATCTGGAATAATAGCTTGAAAACTTTGACAGATACTGAAGGAAAAGGTTACTTGAGTTCAAATATTACATTTGTATACATGAAGAGCAAAAGCTGTAAAACTCAAAGATCTATATGTACACACCTTTTTATAATTCTCAGTACTGGTACCTTATATTTTGCTACCTTATAAATAGCAAGTAAATAATGTTTGCATAATTAACATATATATACCCCTCAACATAAAATGAAAGATTATCAATATGATTTTCAACATTTTATCTCTTAGAAAAAAATATTTCTTTTGGTTTGGTTATTACTCTCATACTGATAGCATAAGTAAGGGTTGATGAAATCTTACTTTAGTCTTAAAGTTTCAGAGTCAGGGCAATAAACAGTATTCAAAGTGACAATGGAGATTGCAATATCTTTAATGAGTTCCTTCAGTGATCAGGTGTCAGGAAATGTTATATAATGGACTATGAAGGGAAATGAGTAGGTAAAGATAAGGTAAAGATAAAACCTTTAGGTTAGGAACCAAAGGACTGAATAACAGATTAAAGCAAAGTCTCTGAAGTGGAGAGACTAGGACTCATTTTCCCTCTCCTGTATCCACCTCATTTTATTCACTTAACTGTGCATTGAAGTGGAATCAGATCCACAGTGGATTGAGAGAAATTCCAGTATGCACTGGTTCTTTATCTGATTTTAATATTGTTTATTTATTATTTGAGATGAATGAATGCTTTGTCATTAATCTTCAGTTACAGATTAAATGCAAAATTGATAAATCCCTACTGCCTATCACTATTTACTCTTTTTTTTAAGATCATGTTGCACAGTAGAGGAATTTAGTCTTTCTCAGAAAAAAATAAAATAAAATGTTCCATTAAGGACTGAATGCTGAAAGATACTTTAGTATTATTACACTAGTAAGTAGGATAGAACAGTAATTTTGAAGTGAAATAGTAAGTTTGAAACAAGGCAAAATCAGTAGTAGTATGTTCTTTGATCAATGCATCTTGCAGTTTTGATCAACGCTGTGTTCCCTTCTTCCGGTATCACAGTAGTTGTATTTAGATAGCATTCTTTATGCTGTCCAAAGCTAAAACATAATAGTTGTATTTAGATAGCATTCTTTATGCTGTCCAAAGCTAAAACATAATATTTCCTTGGTAGCAAAAAGTGAGGAAGCAAGACCCTGCTGGGATGTTTGGCAAGAGAAAATGCAAAGGAAAAACAGAACTGGCTGCTCCAAGATAAAGACAGAAAAAAAATAAAGACAAGAGTACATCACTATTCCAATACCCTCCCCAATTCTGAGTCCATTTGAACTTATTTTTTGTGAATAAAAATAAAGCCTAAAGTGAGCAAGAAAATAACAATTTCAAAGCATTTGTTGACCTGAGTGCCTTGAATTCACCAGGGCTTTAGCAGCAAAAATAAATTCTCATTGCTGAGGCACTGCTCAAGTGAAAAATCATTATGTTCAGATGGCTCACCATCAGATATTAAATAATTGAGTGAGCCTCCTCTTCTGAGAATGTATACGCTGGGGGCAAATGTATCTGCAGAAGAAAACTACTGTAAACTGAACATGCTGATATAATCTCAATAGAATTGGCAAAAATTATCTGCTGCTTTACAAATTGCTCTATTTTTAAAAAAATAAGTCTTCTTTCTTCAAGATAACAAAACAAAAACAAAGAAATAAATTTTGCATGGAATTTTAAGAACATAGCTGATAAAAATATGTAAGTTGCTCCAAAAGCAATGCCTGCTATTCATATACATGGGAACCACAACAAAGTGAAATAAGACTATTTGATAGAGAAACTTCTAATCTGCAAAGCACTATTTTTTCAACACAGTCAACTGCATTAGTTATGCATTTTCACCTGTGATGAACAAGAGCATTCATGTTATACCTGTAAAAATCTGCCCCAGTGGAAGTGATCCACTGATGGTGTTACCACTGCTAAAACACACTACCCACTGCCTCATTGTTCTCACATCTGCTGTTTGGTCTCCAAAAATTTTCAGCAAGCATCAATGAATGTCAGTGGGTGTAATGTTTTCTGCATGAAGAAATTTAATGACATGCCTTTGCTTGATATGTTCTTCCATATCAGACACCATTTTCTCAGACTACTGCTCTACTGCCATCTGTCAAGCAGCAAAAATATATAATAGAACATTGATAGGAAGGTTCAACCTCTGCTACCACACCACCACCATCTGCCTCTGATGTTGTGGGTCAACATAATAAAATAGGAAGCTTTGCTTTCAAAGCAGTCCTAGTACATTAAATTTTACCAGTTTCTTATAATAGGAAGACAACAAAATAAACATGTGTAAATAAACACATTACACTAATATTTTGAGTTCTCTATGATATTTCAGTGAGATGTTTGCTCAGTCTTTGTTCTTGATATCTGTGATGACTGATAGAAATATTCTGACATGGACTGTAATACATGACACATGAGAAAAAGTTCATCTCAGCATTACTTACATGGTAGGGAGAATAAATCACTCTTAAACTTTCCAAATTGTGCAACAAAACTTCAATAGACATCTAGAACTTTGTCTGCTTTCCAAAGCATGTGTCTCCTTCCTGTAATCTGGTACTTTTTCAGCTCCATTTTGCACTCATACCTACATCTATCCATTCTGAGTGCTCTTGCAATAGTACAGGGAAGGTTCACTCATCAGTCCTCACTGCACTCTTATATGGACATGCAGAATCGAACTCTATAACCACAGAGTAGTTAGAAAAGCAGGTATGTTTTAATCAGTGCTGTGCAGACACCAGGTGCAAGGGGGATTGTTCCTCCTAACTTGCACACCATCTGGAAAAATTGTGCTACAGATATAGGCCAAACTAATGCATAGTCAATAGTTTTCCCGGAATTCAGATACACATTCATTACAAAACTGTGAGTTTATTAGCATGCAGACCCTCCCCTCCTGTGCGTGTGTGGTGGGTCGTAGGATGAAGATTTGTTGTCTTCCTTGCAAAGGCTTCTGATCCTTCTTGATGTAAATTTCTGACCTTTCGGGGGAGGGGAAACCTCCCAAACCAGTTTCTTCTTGCCCTGTGGACATCTAATCACCTCTCTGCCAAATGCCTTCGGGCTGTTTTCAAACCCTTATCTTTATGGCCTTCATCCCCCTCACTATCCCAGACACAGTGTCTGCCATCTCTTATTTCTAACAAGCTCTACATTCTTGCTTCTATAAACCAAGTCTAACTATCCCCCTTCATCCCCCTTATTTTCAGTCACTGTGAAGCCTTCTTTTTTGCTTTCACTTATAGGGCCCTTCTCACATTTCAATAGTTTCCCTTGGGGTAAAATTTGGCCCTTCTACAATATTAGTGAAAGGAAGAAAATAGTATATTATTGCTTATCACTGTAAAAGAAAGGCTGAGATTTGTATTAATTGCTTTCTACTAGGATATGGAGCATTATGGGAAGAGCCGGTGATTTGTGTCACTTTGAATTGCTCTGTCTGTCTCTCTGACCTTTCTGAATTGAAGTTTTATGGACCTCAGCTGTTTGCCCTGTAGTCTTATAGAGATGCATCAGCTTTATGTATTTTCCTATCTGTTTCAGGGTAATTATAGTTGTGTGACCCAGTCACAGCAAATGTTACTGAAAAATACAACCAGAGGATTTAATAATCCTAATATCGAAAAGTATGTGAAAAATAAGAATAAGCATTCCAAAGCTTAAGCATTAAATATTTTACTTTAGCTTCATCTTAATGACTGTATGACATATTTTTAGCAAGGAATGGCTGGAAATAAAAATTCCTTTTTCATAAAGAAAATGATTAAGGTAAAAGTTTTGGTTTTGCAGTACATCAGAATAAAGAAGACATAATGAAAAACGCTGTCATGGAAACCCTTAATCACACAAGACTTAAAGCACTCAGCTAGCATTGACACTGACCTCTGTCTCTGCTTTGCATGATTTGGAAAAGGGATTTGAGACCAGAAGAGAGCTTTAAAGAACTTTCAGTCTTCTTCAACCTCAATTTATTTTTATTGACCTAATGTATGCAGCTCCACTAAACCTATTTTTGTAGCTTCTCTAATTTCTTGAGGTACTTCTGTCCCATATATTTCTGCCCTGCTTGCCAAAACAGTAAATCTGGTAGATGATCTCCTAAGGCAAGAGACATATACTTAAGAGACATATATAAAGCAAGATACAGCAATTGTAGCACCTCTGCATAACCGCAGGTGCAAACTCCTGCACTGGTCTTGTTCCACTTGTGTTATAATAACTCAAAGCAAGGACTATAATCATGTGAAAGGCAGCTGTGCCTCATTCAGCACCACTTTTGCTTAGTCTAAATGACAGCTTACACAAAATTTATCCATCTAGTGTGAAACTAACTTCTCTTAATTAGAAAGTTTTACAGTAAATTTTCAGTTCACTCTCTTTATATATAAGCATGTTTTTGAATAAAATACTCTCCATTTCAAATACTAATTTTGCCTGTGACACATACAAAAATATTAAAGGAAAATGACATTTTATGCTGAAATCCTGTAAATGTTTGCATCTACCTGAAGATGACAGCTGTTACTGAACACTGAGCTACATACCAAAGTATTCAAGCTTGAGGCTGTATTTTGTATTGGCATATTATTAAACTTACTTGAAATCTGGAAAAGACTGTACTGTCCTAGCACTACTTCTGACAAACATCTTTTGGAAAGAGGGTTTTATATTACATATAGCAGTTTTAATATTATTCTTTTTTTGTTTGTTTGTTTTGTATTTGTTTGATTTGGGGTCAAGATGAAATGAAACAAATACCAAAAAATATAATTTCACTAGAGAGTAGAAAATGCCTGGGATTTGTCACCAAAAGATTCACTTTTGAGTTTATTTGACATAAAGGTTCTAAAACAGTTGTACTCTGAACTGTCTAAATTCTGAATCATCATACACCAAACAAATTAATAGTACTGCATAATGGTCACTGTTGCTCAGGGACAGGATTTAGCGGAGGGTTGTTAAAGTTAGGATAGTATGGTTAGATTGCTGGTGGACTTGATGATCTTTAAGGTCTTTTCCAACCTGACAATTCTATGATTCTATTCGAGGAAATAATTTTGTGATAGAATATTCTTTACTTGAACAGTCATGTGTTACAGATGCACGTAAGTGCTTTCAAGGAAGTCACCATTAATGAATGTATACTTAAACCTTTGTGTCTTAAAGAGAAAGTGTCTAGACATATTTATTTAACTCGAAAATAATAAAACAGATTCTATGTATGAATACAAAATAATAATATTACACGGTGATTAAAAAAATATGTTAAAAATAGATACTGTGTACTGAAATTACCTTTAAACTCATGAATTCTTTTGTAATTTTCATGGAGCCACTTTTCTGGCCTAAATTTATGAGTGCTGATAAGACATAATAAACATTAAGGACAAAGTTTCAATTCATAGTTAAATAATTCAGGTAAATCAGTTAAACACTTGCTAAAACCGGTAATCTCTTGGCACTCAGTCGAGTTAGAGAGATCTCACAGTTTCCTGTAGCATCAGAATAGTTCTCCTTTATTGTGTTCAACAGACATCTTATATACCATTCACTTACAAACAAAAAGTTCCTGTTCCTCTAATAGATCCTCTAATCAGTTAATGGCCCTAGCTTCTCCCAAACAACAGTGATAAAGGATGAAAGGTTTCTCAGTTGTGACAAGAATAACAATGCATCCAAAAAGATCCTCCTGTTTACCCTCAGAGGCAAACAGACACTGTTTGCTTTCTGTCTTACACTACAGTCTCCCAAGGTGTCACAGTGATAGGGTCTGTCAAAGAGTCTGATAAGCTCTTTGGTGACTCGCCCAGAGTTACATCTTCCCCCACACTAATCCTTGTGAGATCTCGTGTGGAATCAGAATGCTCAAATTCAACATGGTCTTCATATCTACTACGATCGCTGTGTTATTTGTTGTTGTTTTTTTATATTTTTATATTATTTATTTATTTATTTATATTGACATTCTGTTGAAGTAAAGCACATTCAACTTCTTGAGAAAATCATATGCAATGCATTTTCATTTACTGATCCCAAACATCAAATCCATTTGAAAGGTCCCTAAGTATTTGTGAATGTAACTGGTCCAAATAGAGCATACAGCTACAGAGTTGAAGGAAAGATTCATTTTTTTCACAGCACTACTCTGCGTTTTTCAGTGTGAACAATTTTTTGGTGTTGCAGTATCATCTCTAGTAGACAAGTAAAGGATATTTTTTCTCAGCTTGCATAGCTGTCAGTCTTCAGTAGGAAATTAACTGCTACATGAATAAGCAAAAAGAATTACACAGAATACACTTTACACTTTTTTAACTTTTTAAACTTTTTTTTTTTTTCCTGCTATTATTTATTTCTGGGTCATGTTCTCCTGAAATTATCTGTAATAGCTGTTAAGAGAAGCCCCCAGAATAATAAGTATGACATTAACTTTTCTTGTGTGATCTATGTCCTGATAGTTTCTAATGAAAAATGCTTAATTCAAAGCAGAACAAAACAATAAAAAAGCTATAATTTCGTATCTTTACAAAAAAATGAGTAACTTTTTTCTGTTCTTGAAGTAAGAAAAGATTTATGGTTTGCTATTATTAAGAGTAGTAGCCTGTGGGAAGATGACCATGGATAGCTGTCAAGTGACCAAGGTGCCTTTGCATTATTTTTTGCAGTTTGTTGTTGTTGTGTTTTCCCTTCCTCCTTCCTCCACTCTATTTTCTAAACAGGTTTTATTTCATTCTATGAGTTTTTTTTCCACCTTTGTTCTTCCATTTCTTTGCTCTATCCTACTGAAGGAAGTGTCTGAGTAAACAGCTGGTGGGTGTCTAATTCCTTACTAGAACTGACTTGGCATAACATTCTTAGATACTCAGAACAAAACAGATGATGGCGAAGATATCAGTGTATACATTTACGTGTGTCTGCACACTTTACTATCCACTTTTAGTAACTGTTTTGAAGAAAGCAATTTAAAAGTTTATCAACTTTTATGAACTGCAAATAAACCAAATACCAAGTCTCCATACACAGTTTATGGATAGGAACAGCTGTCCTATTAATTTTAGTGTCCCAATTTTAGTACTACATAAAAGTTAATTTCAAAGTATTCAGGGTCAGTGCTTGTGTTGTTCACACTATTTAAGCAGCAATTTAAGTGATTCAGAAATAATAGCAATAAGAAAATACTGCTTTTATCTTTTTACTATTTCCTATGATCTCTTTAGAAGTTATACTGGAAAAAAAATTTAACTGGCTCCTCAAAGGTACTCTAATTAAGTAATTATTTGAAGGCAGCATTTTCTTCTTTAATAATTACATTAGATATGCATTAAATAAGCTGTCCACAATTTTTATTATCATATGATAGCATGTACTATTCAGAAATGTTATGATTACTAAAAAATTATCATGGGGTTGGCTCTATATTGTAAATGCAGTTAATAACACATATCTGTATTCTGCTTTTTTTTTTTTTCCTTTGTAATGTTGTGTGAAAGTACAGATTAATCATATCTAATAATTTGAAAGCAGTTAAGACAGGGCCATAAGTCTGCCTTGGGTTCAAGGTAGATCTCCCTAGATTTGATTCCTTAGTGAGCAACCTGGCAAAGACTGAAGGTTTTTCAATACAAAATGTCATGTTGGTTTTGATAAAATCTATCAAGTCTTAAAAAACTCCATGTCACAGGGAAACATAAAGTAGAAATAAGGAATATTTCTAAAAAAATAATAATTATTAAATGGTTTAATTTACTGTTGCAGCTGTAAATTCTATGTTACGATTAAAAATTAAAAATTATTTTTTTAACACAAATGAACATTAACATTTCTCTAATTTGTTCTCATTTAATTTTTTGATGGGTCATATTCTTAACTCGTATTACAGCTAAAATAATGAAAATATTCCTGTTTTAAAGTAAAATTTGAGTGAGCTTCTTACTCTGAATCCCTGTTCTAACTAAAAGGTCTCCATCTCCTGTTTTCAGATGGAATTATCTGTTATGTGCTGAATATTAGCACACTCTCTTATCTTCAATAATTTTCAAGTTATTACTCAGTAAAGTCACATTTTCCATGGTATTCTTGATTCTTTATGATAGAATTATAAAATATTCTGCTTTGGATAATCTGTATAAGGATCATCAAGTCCAACTTCTGCTTCCACAGAGGACTACCCAAAATTCAAGAAATATTTCTGAGTGTTTCCCAAACAGTTCTTGAACTCCATCAGGCTTGGGATCATGACCACTATATTGGGGAGTGTGTTCCAGAATTATCTACCATGACATACAAGTCACAGGACTCTTCCCACCAGGTTTTCTTATTCCAAAGGTGGTGGTGTTCTGAGTCAAGACTTCTAGCACCTCTAGTTTATTCCTCATGCTGCACGTTTGGTGTAGAAACATTTTAAATGTATTTCATTGTACACACTACCTCGTGGAGTAGATTGAAGGATCTCACCAGCACTTGGTCTCTCAAATTTTGGCATGCTGACAAGCCTGGTTTTGTCTTGTTCTCCTTCAAATCTAGTTTAAAGCTCTATTTTTATCAGCATTCTCTGCCATTTAGTCTCAGAAAGTACAATTTAAAAAAATGCAGTATTTCTAAGATCAGATTGCTCCGTTGGTTAAGGCCTCATTTCAGCTTTTGTTTCATTCTAAATAGGACCCATAAAGAAAGACTTTCACAGAGCTATGAAAATGTGCAGTTTCCGAAGAGAAGAGAATAAATAAATTTATTTATGTTTTTTTTCTTTTCAGTCAAATTTCCTGTAAAAACAGAATTATGATAGTAAATGTACTTTTTTTTTTTTTTTCAGAAGAAAAGAAGATATGTTATGTAATATAGTTTTTGTATATGTCTCCTAATTTAAAACTCAGAGAGTATTCAGACATTGTAGTTATAAGACTCATAATAAGAAATTTCTGTTTCTAGGAAAAGAAAATGTCTTGAGTACTTCCTTAAACAAATTTAAAACCTTAGACAATATATTATACTGTACCTCAGGGTACCCCACTCTTTGACCTGGTAGTCTTGGCTGGGGAGCAGATTAGCCCCCCATGACTGAGGAGGACACAGTCAGAGATCTACTACTCCAATGGACTGTCATAAGTCCATGGGGTCGGATGAGATTCACCCAGGAGTGCTGAGGGAACTGGTGGAGGTGATAGCCAAGCCGCTTGCCATTATCTATCAGCGCTTTTTGTTGACTGGTGAGGTCCCAGAAGTCTGGAGGCTTGCCAGTGTGAATCCCATCTACAAGAAGGGTTGTAAGAAGGACCTGGGGAACTACAGGTCTGTTATCCTGACCTCAGAGCCAGGGAAGGTTATGGAGCAGATTGTCTTAACGGAGATCATGCAGCATGTGTGGGACAACTGGGGGATCAGGCCTAGCCAGCATGTGTTCACAAACGGCAGGTCCTGCTTGACCAACCTGATCTCCTTCTATGACCTAGTGACCTGTCTGGTAGATGAGGGAAAGGCTGTTGATGTAGTCTATCTAGACTTCAGCAAGGCCTTTGACACTGTCTCCCACAGTATACTTCCACAGAAGCTGGCAGCCCGTGGCTTGGACAAGGAACTGGGTGAAGGGCCAGGCCCAGAGAGTGGTGGTGAATGGAGCTAAATCCAGCAGGTGACCTATTAGGAATGGTGCTCCCCAGGAATTGGTGCTGGGGCCTGTCCTCTTCAATATCTTCATTGACGACTTAGATGAGGGCATTGAATGCACCCTCGGTAGATGACACCAAGTTGGCTGAAAGTGTTGATCTGCATGGGGGTAGTGAGGCCTTACAGAGGGATCTGGACAGGCTGGATAGCTGAGCTGAAGCCAATGGGATGAGGTTCAACAGGACCAAATCCCGGGTTCTGCACATTGACCACAACAACCCCAGGCAACACTACAGGCTTGGGGCAGAGTGGCTGGAAGACTGTGTAGAAGAAATGGACCTGGGGGTGTTGGTTGATTGATGCTCAGCTGAACCTGAGCCAGCAGTATGCCCCGGTGGCCAATAAGCCCAATGGCATCCTGGCTTGCATCAGAAACAGAATTGCCAGCAGGTACAGGGAAGCAATTGTCCCCCTGTACTCGGCTCTGGTGAGGCCGCACCTCAAGTACTGTGTCCAGTTTTGGGCCCCTCACTGCAAGAAAGACATGGAGGCACTGGATCTGGTTCAAAGAAGGGCAACAAGGCTAGTGAGGAGTCTGGAGCACAAGTCTTACAAGGAGCTGAGGAGCAGCTGAAGCAGCTGGGATTGTTCAGTCTGGAGAAGAGGAGGCTCAGGGGAGACTGTAATTGCTCTCTATAACTTCCTGAAGGGAGACTGTAGTGAGCTGGGGGTCAGCTTCTTCTTTTGTGTAACCAGTGATTGGACTAGAGGCAATGGCTTCAAACTGCACCAGGGGAAATATAGGCTGGACGTTAGGAAATACTAGTTCTCTGAAAGTGTGGTCAGGCAGTGGAATGGGCTACCCAGGGAAGTGGTGTAGTCACTGACACTGGAGGTGTTCTAGGAACATTTGGACATTGTGTTGAGGGACATGGTTTAGTGAGAACTATTGGTGATAAGTGGATGTTGGACTGGGTGATCATATAGGTCTTTTCCAACCTTGGCGTTTCTGTGATTCTGTGATTGTATTGATGTCTCTGTGCTTATAGAATAAATTTTGATCATCTGATTGGCATCAGGACATGCAGGGAATTACAATCAGTAAGGAAGGCAATCAGGCTCTGTAAAGTGCCATTTAAAATGTTATTAGATCTAACACTAATTATATAATAATACAGATTATTTTATGTATTTTTATATGGAGGCAACCTTTAGCTGTGCAGCACTGAGCACACTTCCAGTCCACAGTTAGAACGCCTGATATAATCCATTTATACAAAGAGTTGACACATTTTTGTCATTTGAACTATTACAGTATATATTTTCCCCCAGTAAAAGACATCTTTTCATCATATCTACTGTTGAACAGAAAATAGACTTTCAAAGAACTTCTTGTTGTACTTTTAGATAAAGGGAAGTTGGCGTAATTTCCAGTACCAAGTAGGAGTGCTTGCTTCTCTGTTACAAATATATGGATAATTTTATCGTGCAGACAAGGTATATGCTCAGTGCGGGACAGCTCTGGAGAAAAAGTGCATAACAGCCCAGGTTTGCTGTCTTGTGAATCACTTCCAGTGAGAGTAATTGCCCCTAGGAAGAGGAGTTTATTTAATTCAATTAAATAAATTCAGAGTGAATTTGCTTTTAATTAGTTTTGAAGAAAATGACATTTTTTAGAAGAGTATCTCCTGCTATGCATATCATATCTTGAAACTTCATGCCCTGCGGAGAAGAGGACTTGTAGGTCCTGATGGAGAAAAAGTTGAACGTGAGCCAGTAGTGTGCATTTGCAGTCTGGAAGGCCAACAGTATCCTGCACTACATCAAAAGAGGGGTGGCCAGCAGGATGAGGGAAGTGATTATCTCCCTCTACTCTGCTCTTATGAGACACCATCTGGAGTTCTGAATCCAGGCCTGAGACCCTCAGCCCAAGACAGATGAGGATCCGTTGGAGTGGGTCCAGAAGAAGGTCTCAGTGATGATCAGAGAACTGAAGCACATCTCTCCTATGAATAAAGGAACAGGTTGCCCAGAGAAGCTGTGGTTTCCCCATCCCTGGAGGCATTCAAGGCTGGGTTCGATGAGGTTGGAACTGAATGGGCTTAAAGACTCCTCCAACCTAAACCATTTTATGATTCTATGATTTTTTTGTTGTTGTTGTTAAAATATAAAAGGGATGGGATTTATTTTATTTAGCTCTGTTAATCAAAAAGCTATAATCACAGAGCTCTACCTTTACCTTCCTCTTATGGGTGTCAGAAAAGGATAAGTACCTCCAAAGTATTCTCAGATATCTTTCAAATAATAACATTTGGAGTTATCTTTATTCTCGCTGACTTATAAGGGAAACTAGAAAAATTTAGATCATGCATCTAACTTTCAGTGTGTTATAGTCATATGAGTTGAATGCCAACTCAGTTCTACGTGCCAATGGTTGCATGCAAATACTTGAATTTCATTTATTTAAAAATGCAGTTATTCTGATAGCATGAAGATCTCACAAATGAGGGTGGAGCTAAGAAAACAAAACATAATTAAAGTTTTATTTATTTGAAAAACCTTGGGATCATATTGGTTAAATTGAAGAATATGACTGGTTGTATCCTTGCATAATACTGAATATTGAAGTTAGCTGGGATAAGATATGCTTTATGTTAAGCCTTACTGCTGTTTGAAAGAAATAGTCTACATTTTTCCAGAAGACTGGAGCAATGAGCAGGAAACAAGAAAGAGAATAATTGCATTAGCATGTCCACACAATAAGGATATCTACTTTTGCAGCACACAAACTGATATATTACTAGACAGTATAAGCTAGCTAATATTTCTCTTAAATCACCAGAACTAAAATAATTGGGACTATGAAAATTGTTTTTAAACATTATGACAGCTATAAATTTGAAACAAATTTAGGCAATAACTACATGATTTAACATCCTATTTCCTGGATACAGAAGAATTCAGCAGTCCTGCTCCACTGTGTGCTGAAATTTGATTGTTGAGCAGTCAGAAAATTTGGCCTCATTGATCTTTGCTGACCTTTCCTCATCTTGCAGATCAGTAAATATTCAGCTCTTGGGGTAGCATAACTCTACTTGAAGTTATATGATCTAGCCTTTCACAGAAATGTATTGCTAACAGCAAAAGCTCTTGTAGTATTTCAAAATAAATAGTCTATATCATATCAAAATAATAGTTATTTAAATGCTACACAGTACTGACATGCTCAAATAACAGGATGACATTTGCTACTAAAAATCTTTAAAACTATGAACCAAAAGCATGTCAAAATGATTAATGACTGTTTTCAGTTCAGTCATCAATCATACAAAGCATAAACATATTTTCAGTATTTATTTATCAACTGCAAAAGAAGACATTTCAGATTTTGCCAGTGGAAATATATAGTTCACTGGATAAGCAGAAATAATTTTAAACTATTTGCCAGTCTTTCTTTTTCTGCTTTTGAATAATATAATGTACTGAAAAATAAAATAGACTTACATGTTTTGAAGATATATGCAGACTTAATTAAATTTTATTGGAAAAATCAGATTTAATTTGGTTTAATATCATTGTGGTGTCAAAAACATTTCATTTTGACATCACGTAACAGACTTACTTCAGCAAAATTAAATTACTGTATTTGATATCAGATTGAAATTTTCAAGGTTTCTCAAAACTTGCTTTGATATTTCTAAGTTGTAAGATTCTTATTTACTTATTTGACTGTTTATTTATTTTTATAATACAACTGAACACTATTTTCATTTAATTCCTAAGGCACTAGATTACAATTTACAAATACCTCTGCAAAGGCTATATAGTTTTCTGTCTGTTTTAAGATACAAATATATATATATATTTTTTTAATAAGCTCTAGATATAAATTTAGGAGATTTGGGTTAAATGTTAGTAAGACATTTTACTCAGAGGATAGTGGGGTGCTGGAACAAGTTATTCAGAGAGGTTGCGGTTGCCCTATCCCTGGAGGTGTTCAAGGCCAGGTTGGACGGGGCCCTGGGCAGCCTGATTTAGTGATCGTCAATCTGACACAGGGGAAGTGGGGGTTGGAACTAGATGATCTCTAAGTTCTCCTCCAGCCTAACCCGTTCTATGAGTGATTCTACAGTACTATTATTTGTCATAGTACCTCTGGCTACAGCCTTACAAAATGACATTTAACATGGGGAAAACCACACATTTAACTGACCATTACAGTTCACTTTATTTTTCTCAATGTGGGCATTTTTGGATGAGAACTTAGTCCTCTTGAACTCATTTTCAGTTGAATCAAATATTCTATGACTACATATCCTATATTGCTCCTGAGAATAAGCACATGAATACCTCCCAAATGTTTCTCAGTCATTTAAAAATAGTGTTTCAGACCAGAAAGTAACAGCTAATTTATACTTTCTTTCAGCCATGATAAGAGTTTTATTGCTTCAGAAATGCAACAAATTTGTTCTCAGTTTTCCCCAAACATTTTCCCTGTAAAACCAAGAATGTCAAATAAAAATAATGCCTAATATTTAGGAAATATGTATAAAAACAAAATTCACTTTTATATATTTGAGGTTGCTTTCCATAAGAACTTACAATTGAATAATAAGATTCAGATCTTCTTTTTATAGACAACTTCAAGGATTTATGATGAAGCATTTTATTTCTTAAACCACATCAGTGACATCTACCAAATGACATATGAAGGAGATACGGTAAATTCCGTGTTTTAAAAACAGTCCTGGGATTTCTGTAAAGAAGAATGGTGCATATATGTTTTCCCTCCCCTTTAGTAATGATTTTGTCTCTTGTGTAACTTCTGACTTGCCTGTACCATTGAATGTTGCTAGAAAAATAATCCCTGGCATGGTCATCACAAGAGAAAACTTCATGGACTTTAGAAAGTATTTTTATTGTAAGTTTGGACATGTGAAAGATTTCCAAATTTCAGTTTCTTTGTTTTGTTGTGAGAAGTAAGAAATCTATCTGCCAGGCTGAGAAACTATGTTCTTGCTTTCTTATGCTGAAACTGCCTTAGCCTTGTCATCTTAATTCTTGGGCATCTGTTCTGAGCTGTGTTGTTCCCTGTTTGTTCTGTAATAGGGAATTTATATGTAGAACTGAGTTCTGGATTATACTTTGGAGACCAGAAAATAAAATTTTGCCATATTAAAAA
Source organism: Perdix hodgsoniae (assembly GCA_035772895.1). Lineage (NCBI taxonomy): Eukaryota > Metazoa > Chordata > Aves > Galliformes > Phasianidae > Perdix > Perdix hodgsoniae. Next base: position 592,653 of record JAPSGF010000127.1, read on the forward strand.
AAAAAAAAAGAATACTTAAAAAAAAAAAAAAAAAGAATAAAAATACACAAGAAGTAAAGGAGAGCACTTTCTTTTTCATTTTCTTCTTTAGCAAATAATAATAATAATCACTGTCATCATCATCATCATAATTTTCCTTCTTTCTTGATAGATACAAGAAAGATTAAGCAAAAGTTCCTAACATTTCCTGAGCTATGAGTAAACTTTGGAAAGTGCATGGTAATATGTGGCTTAATAATCTTATACATTTCTAGGTGAATAAGGAACTTAATATGGTACACACAGTAAGGAAAATAATATTGGAAAAAAAAAAAAAAAAGGAAGTAGTTGTATATGTTGTCTCACTCCAATTTATAGGAGGGAGAGCAGGTTCTTTGATATCTGTATAGCTGGTGTGAGATTAAAAAACAATAGTTCAAATGTTGATCTGTCCAGTTTATTACAAATCTTAATCAGGGAGATGGAGAAGGAGAGAAGAGCAATAGAAAAGATAGGGAATAAAAGCAGGGAGTCTTTGTAGGAAGCAAGAGGGAGATAGTCACCACCCCATGGCGGTTCACACATCCAGCGTGGTTCATAGTTCAGTCATTGATCTTCAGTAGTGGTGGGTTGTCAGGCGTTGTTGTTCCATTGACAATGTGTCATGGTTTTATGATTTTTGCTTATCAGTATTCCACATCATAACATCATGTAATGCACTGGGGGTTTGACTGTTGATGCTCAAGTTCCGGGTGCCTGTCCAGAGGAGAAGAAGAACTACATTCCCCAGGGGACTTTGTGGTCAGTAAGGAGATGTAACTTCTGGCAAGGTCACCTGATGTTCTCTTCTTCGCCTGCTCATCTTCGCCTGTGCTTCTCCGTCTGCTTTTCTCTGTCTGCTTTTCTTCATTGGCTCAACTGGACTGCACTTCTCACCTCAGTGTTGTGGTGAGTCCTATCCACCTTTTGCACATACTCTCTCTCTCTCATTATATTTTGCTGATACAATATTTAGTACATTCATTTGTTTCACCTCAGATTATTACCACTGTTTTCAGTTATTTTGGGGTCTCCTGTTTTCCTTTTCTGGAGGTGCGGATCTCTGCCCTTCTGGTCATCGAACTGGGCCAAATCAGCCTGTAACTGTTGATATTCTTGGTGGAGAATGTGGGCAACAAGCTGCTTTTAGCTTTTTTTGAACTAATCTCTCTCAGTGCTCTTGGAGAGCTTCATTGGGAAAGTTTATCTGTTTCACCGGTGCTCTCTGAAAAACTTGACCTTGAAAAGTCCAGGCGGACTGCTAGTATCCTAAGACATTTGTAAACTTTGAACCTTGCTATCTTCTGTTAAAAAAAAAAAAAAAGAAAAAGAAAAAAGAAAAAGCTTTCTCTTTTAAACTGTAAACTGTTGATGCAACAGCAACCTTTCAATGGTAGTACCAACTTATTTATAAGTCCAAAGTGGTCGAGTCAGCTCTCCTTGGAGTGACAGTTCCTCGCTCTGAGATCTCAGCAGAAACTCCTTTGTTTCCATTTTCTGGGCCTTGCCAGCAGATAAGAGGGAGCTGAGATGCCCACCTGCATCCTATTTTTCACAGGACATGATGGTATCATTCCTCACTTTTCCCATACCAAGATAGAGCTATTTAGTCACAGGCCAGATCTTCTGCCAGTAAACACCCCTGAGCACTCTCTTCTGGAAGCAAGCAGCTGTGGAGGAAGGTGTTTTCAAATGTCCACAAAGTGATGTTGATTGTCACACAGTAGCACCCATCACTTGCTTCCTCAATAAATCGGTTTTATCACAAGAAATACCTCAGGAAGCAATCTTTGAGCCAAAAAACAAAGAAGGATTCTCACATATGTGTAGAACATTATAAAAACAAGAACAAATTATGTTATTTATGTTATTAATTTCTTACAGAGCACTGTTGGTGACAACTCACTTTTCTATGTTTTTCTCTCTTTGTAGTTTAATGATAAGAGAACTGGAACACCTCTCCTTTGAGAATGGGTTTAAGGACTTTGGCTTGTTCATCCTGGAAAAGAAAATACTCTGGGGAGGTCTTTTGTCACCTTCCAGTTCTTAAAGGGAGCTTATAAGCAGGAGAGGAGACAACTTTTACTCAGATAGATAGTGATAGGACAGGGGAAATGGTTTTAAACTAAAAGAGGGGAGATTTAATCAGAAGTTAGGGGGAAATTTTTTACTGAATTGGTGGTGAGGTGCTGGAACAGGCTTCCCAGGGAGGTTAGGTGGGGCCTTGAGCAGCCTGCTCTAATTCCTGGTTTAATGGCTGACAACTCTGCCTGCAGCAGGGAGTTGGAACTAAGTGACCTCTGGGGTCCCTTCCAACTCAGGCCATTCTATGATTCTATGATTCAGTTCTTTTTTGATTTGTAAATAATTTCAGAAATAAGTCACTACTTGGCAAGCTGCGGTAGGAGACAGTATTTGGGCTTCCAAATAACCTTTATAAATGCATTATTTTTGTTGTCTTTATCTTGTCTGCCATAAGGAGCTCCATCTGTGTGAAGCCCTCTCATTTGTTGGTGATGATTTAAAAATTATATTGTTTTTTACATATGCCCATTGCCCCTGTGCATTCAAAGTCATATCTAATCATTAGAGTGATAATACTAAACCTTTGATCCTCAGGTTTATACGCGCACTTCATTGTGATTAATTCCATTGATTTAATTGTCTTAATTCAAAGTGAGACTATGTATCTTTAAGATACTTTACACTCTACTACCTTCTGTTATTTTTAAACATTTCAGCAATAATAGGGACTAATAAATAATTAAAAAATAGGATTATTAATATGTTTGAAATAAATATCTTAGAACAATTTCAAAACACTGCTCTATTGCATCAATATGGTGTCATAATAAATAAATACATTCTTATCAGTAAATGGTACATCCATTCTATACAAAAATAAATAAATAAGTAAATTTTCAGTTCTCTGGTTAAGATTGCTAGTTAAGGCCAAAGAGCACCTTTTAAATATCTACTCTAAACTTTTTTTTTTTTTTTTAAAGCTAAAATTTGTCTGTTATATCTCTTCTGAACTCAATAAGTCAAACTATTTGAACAGACAATAAATTGTGCTTGGCTGAAATGTATCTTACAGAAAGGCTACCATTCTTTATTTCATGGTTCCAAAGGAAGAGAAATCTACCTCATCCCTTAGAAGCTTTTTTCAATGATTAATTGCTCTTGCTGTTAAATAGATGTGCCGAAATTCTAATTAGAATTTATCTGGCTTCAGTTTCCAAGCATAGGTCTTTGATGAGGCATCTGACAGATTGAAGCCCCTTAGCAATTGGCACTTTGCCCCTTCCTAAGCACATATGATTGTAATCATCACCTAATTTTTTTTTATCAGTCAAGCTTCTACTATAAGCTTTATTTATTTATTTATTTATTTATTACAATTCTTGAATGTATATCTCTTTTCTGTGCCTTTGTCATTTCTTTTTATCTTTTAAAGGTATAAACATTAATTGTGGGATCAGTGTGCTGCATAGAGATAATACCACAGAATCACTGATTCATAGGATCTGGAAGGGACCTCTGGAAATCATCTAGTCCAATCCTCCTGCAAAAGCATGTTCCATATAGTAAGCTATGTAGTAAAGCATTCCAGCAGATTTTGAGTAGCTCCAGAAGAGACTCCACAACCTCTCTGGGTAGCTTTTTCTGTTGCTCTGTCACCCTCAAGGTAAATAATTTTTTTCTCATATTCTTATGGAAATTCCTGTGTTCCAGTTTCTGCCCATTGACACTTGTTCTTTCACTGGGAACCTCCAAAAAGAGCCTGTCCCCATCCTCTTTACTCCACACCACTAGATATTTAGATGCATTGGTAAGATGCCCTCTCAGTCTTCTCCAGGTTGAACAGTTCCCGGTGTCTCAACCTTTCCTCATAAATTACATGCTCTAGGCCCTAGCCACACTTGTGGCCCTCCACTGGACTCTCTTCAGTAGTTCCCTGTCCTTCTTGAACTGGGGAGCCCAGTACTAAACACAGCCTTCCGGTGTGTCAACCACTTCCCCTGGCTTCATATCAACAACACACTTATTAAAGGTAGATTTTAGTCTAGCCTTTCATTCAGATCATTGATGAGGATTTCAAACAAGACTACCAATGCCTGTAGAACATTACTGACTATGTGCCTCCAACTAGACTCTGCACCACTGATCACAATACTTCGAGCTCTGCCAGTCAGACAGTTCTCAATCCACCTCACTATCGACTCATCTATCCCATACCTCCTAAGCTTAACATCCCACAAGGACATATCAAACAATGATTTTCCATTGATAGCTACTGTTTCAAATCTGTCATATGGTCATTTTAAAAATCTACTTTTATATATATATATATATATATATAAATTTTATATATATATATATATATATATATAATTTTGTTGTCATTTTTAGGCTTTTCATTTTAAAACAACTGACAAAAGTTTAAATCAGAGGGTTTAGATAGAAAAGTGGAAGATTTGCATATACCCTTCCATTGTACCCACAAGAAATAGAATGTTTCTCTCTTTGTTTTTATGGAATCTATTTTTTGGTGTCAATGTCATTGTCTTTGTTCTACTCAGAATAAATAAACATGAAAAAGAACAAACCAAAGAAGAAATGCTAATCAAACTGAGAAATATTTTTTCTGTTGCAAGCTGCAGAACAGCATGATCTATTTTCCATTTATTATAGAGAGCATTTTCTTCATTATCAAGTATCTGATTTGCTGATTTGAAAGATATTTTTTTTTTCTTTTTCTAATCAATTTCCCAAAATTTAAATGAAAAGTGTTAAACAATTTCTTAATTGGTCTTTATTGATATGACCAATATTTATTCCACAGAAATATTTTCCCATGATAAATATTTTTAAAGCACCAAATTTTACTTCTATATTTTCAGGTTAGAATTGCAGTTTATTTTAATTTAAAATGTAGTGGATTTCTTACCAGAAAAAAATATCTTTATTCTATTACTGAAAACCTGTTTTGCCTTTTGTTCATATAAGTTTATCAGTGTTTATCATGGCAGTGCATATGACTTTTACAAGTGTAGAAATAAAAAGTACATTCAGACAGCTTCAAAATATGTGCTGGAACACTTTAGCTCTTAGGTCTAAGGAAAATTAAGATCATTATATAAATAATATGTAGAGATAATGGTAGGTTTAGCAATACTGAGTAGATGTGTTTACCTTTACAATTTCTTTCTTTTCTTTTAATTCAATCTAAACCTACAAATTGTATATTTCAATGTATACCAACAAAAAGGGTGGAAATAACTTTAAAATATGATGCCATTTTAAGGAAGCTTAACAATTGGCATATGAGACTGCATATGAGAGATCATCGATCTGTGTGCTTTTAAAATCTAAATGTTAGGAAGACTAATGTACCATACTGATGTTTTAGGAATTTCATTAATGTATTTGAAGGACTGTTGTAACTCACTCACCTCTGTGGAGTTTATGAGCCATGGGTTTCTTCCAGCTCATAAAATCAACTTGCTTAACACAGTACAGTGACTGATAACATCAGAAAAGACACTTCATGAGGAAAGGTGACTCATTCCTTTCTTTACTTTTTTTTTTTTTTCTTCAATTTTTAAAAGTTTTGTAGGACAATGCAAAGAAGCAAAACACAGTACAGAATAAGAGTTTGATAAAATACTATTCTGACAGTGACAATTCTAAAATCTAAATGAATTAATTTTATTTTTCCGCTGTTTAAAATATAGTTTTTGAGATACATCTGACATGAAGAAATATTGGCTATAAAAAGACTGCTCTTCTATCAGCAGTATTTATATTAAATCTTTGCCTAACAAATTTTGAGAAACATCAGTTTTCACTTACATGGGATTAAAACGGGGCTGGTCTACAAGCTCATACACATTCTGTAATAATGTGTATAAATCATTTTTTTCTGAATTTATTTTCACCTCTCTCTAATTATCTACAAATCAGATATCATCTCAGCTAGTCACTCAAGACTTCTTTTAATAGTGAAAGCAAATAGGCACCTACAATATAGGTATTGGAGCAGGTTGCCCAGAGAGGCTGTGGATGCCCTATTCCTGGAGGCATTGAAAGCAAGACTGGATGCGGCTCTGGGCAGCCTAGTCTAGTGGTTAGCAACCCTGCACATAGCAGGGGTATTGAAACTAGATGATCTTTGAGGTCCTTTTCAACCCAGGCTGTTTTATAATTCTATGATTCTATGACTCTGTGATGATTCTATGAATATGTGGTTTCTGAAGATGTATTTATTTTCATTTGCAATTATGCAGTTACCTAACATAACTATAATTTGAGTAGTTTTATTTCAGAATTGTTCTTATACATAACTTTATTCTAAAGTATAGTTGGTCTTGTAGTGTATCCACCAAATGAATTTTTGTACTTTTAAACTTTTCTGTTTTTTTGTTTGTTTGTTTTTTAGATTATTCTTTTAGCATTCTACCTATTGAATATTTTCCTGCATTTCCAGTGTTCTTTCTTATAAAGGCATTTGCGTTCATATTATTTTGGGTATGTGTGAATGTGTAATTACAGTTTCAGTTGTAAGATGAATTCAACTTTTCTTTCTTTTATCTAAGAATTAAAGTAGTAAAGAATTGAGGAACATCTGTTAAGAAAATCTGGATCCATCTTGCCAAATGAGGTGCTAAGCCTCCTCTGCATAAAACTACATCATTTCAGATCTTAATATCTTTATCAGACCCAATCCTGCACAATTTGATAATTTTATTTAATTGAGAAGAAAATTTTTGCAGAACAAAATTTGATTATTCTGTGTCAGTTGTAAATTGAGCTCATATCAGATTGATTTTTCCTTCAGTTTAGGTATGTATTTCAGACAAGCACCGTTGTATTCTCCTTGTTTTTAATTCTGAATTAATCTGCTTATTAGGTAACTTCTGAATCTATAAAATCATTGCATCTCACAATATGGCATACACTGTATGTAAGGAAATCTGGTCCCACGGTAGTATTAGAACACACAGCAGGTGTGAGAAATTTTCTTTTTTAATACTGTGCAGATTTTTGATTTGAGAAAAAGATAAAGTTTTTCTCCTAGATACTTCTTCCTCTTAATGCATATTTAGGTTATATTTTACATAAGAGTTCTTTGTCAGTATAAAGTGAACCAAATTCATCATTACTTAGACTTACAGAAAATGTCATTCTCTTGGAAGGATCATTGCATATTTGTGTAAAGATTTATCTAGATACTACTACGAAGAATGAAACTTGTATGAAAATACACTCTTGGATATTGTCTCAGTTATTGTGGAAGTGTGTAACTTTGCCCAGTTTTCCTATGGTTTTTTTGTGTCTGTCTTGTAAAAGAATCTGACATGTTTTAAGATTTCTGTGCAAAGACACTGGTGTAAGGATTGCCTGGAATGGACAGAACTGCAGAGTACTTAGAAGCATCTTAAGTACAAAGGCTAATGTTTCAAGTGGCCCAATTGTAGAGAAAATTCAGACAAATTACCCAAGGAATGGGAAAGCCAAAGATCTCCAAGCTTAAATTATCACATAAACTAAGGCTTTTAAGCAGTGCAGAGAAAGTTTGGGAGTGCTTAAAGCATACAATTTTTCTTTATCTGTATTACTAAAAGAGTCATAACCATAAAGACAGCTAGTCACACATTACATATCACTGTGATAACCATAACTCCATAAACAACATAGCAACAGTAGATTTAGAGGCATGGAAGAATACAAGAGAAAATAAAATGAAAAGCACTTGAATAATACTATTATGTATAGTGGTCACTGCAAATTCTGCCTGGAGACAGCATGCAGTTTCACCATGCAATTTAAAGATTGCACCTGTGGAATTACTATTTCTACAACAAAGTTTTTGGAAAGGTTTGGAAACATTTGGAAAATGGAGAAAATAAGGAATAGCAATGGTTATAAAGTTAAGAGCTGTTAATATAGTATTGGGCTGCGTAACAGCTACCTAAAACTTCATGGGCAATTTGATAGATAATGTAAAAAATACTAAACAAGGATGAAAAACTGAAATAGTTTTGAGGATGTGAAATGGAATACAAAGAAGGAAGAGCCCCTTTGGATTGAGTCCTGAAGGGTGAAGGGCTCCAGAAGGCTGGTCGCTCCTCAAGAAGGAAGTCTTAAAGGCACAGGGAAAGGCTGTCCCCCTGAGCCACAAGACGAGCCTAGCGGGAAGAAGACCGGTGTGCATGAACAGGGAGATTTTCCTGTGTCTCCAGGAGAAAAATAGAATCTTCCTCCTGTGAAAGAAGGGGCAGGCAACTCGAGGAGAGTACAAAGAAGTTGTTAGGATGTGCAGGGAGAAAATTAGAGCAGAAGCAGGGAAGTCATCATCCCTCTGTACTGAAACACTGGGGAAGTACCTCAGTGTACTGTTTCAGTTTTGGGCCCCTCACTGCAAGAAACACATTGAGGCCCTGGAGCATGTCCAGAGTAGGGCAGCAAAACTGTGAGAGGTCTGGAGTGCAGGCCTCATGAGGAGCAGGTAAGGGAGCTGGGATTGTTCAGTCTGGAGAAGAGGAGGCTCATGGGAGACCTTGTCACTCTCTCTAAATACCTGAAAGGAGGCTGTAGTAAGCTGCAGTCAACATCTTCTCCCCTGTAACTAGAACAGGACTAGAGGGAATGGCCTCAAGTTGTGACAGAGGAAATTCAGATTGGGAAATACTTTTCAGAGAGACTGATCAGGTCAAATGGGCTGCCTAAGGAGGTAGTGGAGTCACAGTCACAACGTTTAGATCTTGTGTATGTTGTGTTGAGGGACATGGTTTAGTAGTAAATATTGATGATGATAGATGTACAATTGGACTGGTTGGTCTTAGAGGTCTTCTCCAACCTTGCTGATTCTATGATTCTGTGATTCTATGAACAGGAAATATCTGTGACCTTTTTTATCCTTGGTGTTATTTTATGATTTAGTTTGTCACACAAGACAGTCAATTGATTTTAACAAGGGATTTTTATGATTGTATTTAAAATAAGAGTTTTTGATTTGAAATATCCAAAGTTTCTATCAAGATCTTTCTGAACCGAGGGATTCAAATCAGTTTAGTTTCTACCAACAGAGAAACTGCAAAGAGCTAACAGACTGTTGAGGTCATTAAAATTATAAGGTCAATAAAATAATTTTATTAAAATTATACAAAATGTAAAGTAAACTTTTAGATTTCTTATTTCTCAGATCTGTAAGAAACAGAGAAAAAGCAAACATATGCATACAGAGATTAGAAAGGACTTACAGACTCTTTTAATGATATTTTTGAGAGTAATCATACATTAAAAATAAATCTTTTTTTTTTTTCAGATGAATAAGTTTCTGAAACAATATTTCACTAGGAGCAATGATGAAAATTTGTCTATTGATCATTTAAAATTTGTGCTTGTATTTTTATAAGCAAGTTTAAAATAAAATGGAGTCAATGGCCTATGAGGTTTTATTATTATTATTATTATACCACAAATTAAAAATTTATGTTCTATTTCTTTGCTTTCTGGAAAATACATTAAAATATATTATTCTGAAAATATTGTTTACAGCTTTATATCACTTCTTACGTCAGTGAATACAAAACCAATACTTAAACAAATTACATTCTCTTTGTAAAGTAGTATATAGGTGATATATTGTCTTATAACTGCATTTTCTAATATGGAGTTGACTATATTGAAGATTGAAACCCTACCTTTTCTAATATAACTTTATTAGATATGATCTAGTTTGATAACAATTGATAACAATATACATGGCATATTCATTTTGGGTGCAGATTTATAATAAAAACACAGATTTAAGAAAATCTGATCTGTTCAAATTTTTGATGTTCTTACCATAAACCATTACATATAAGATAGCTAACCTATCCATTCTTTTAGTCAGCCACATAGTATAGGAACCCTATGATGATTCCTTTTACTGTTAAGAAGGCATCTAAAATGTGTCGGAGGCCCATTTTCGCTACATTAAACATTTCCATGAAATGACTGTAATGGGAATTTAAGGCTATCTTTTAGATATAGGTGTCAACAGTGAATCATTGAATCACAGATTCACCAAGTTTGGAAAAGACCTACTGGATCATTCAGTCCAACCATCCACATATCACCAATAGTTCTCACTAAACCATGTCACTCAACACAGTGTCTGACTGTTTCTTGAACACCTTCAGGGTCAGTGATTCCACTACCTTCCTGGGCAGTCCATTCTAGTGCATGACCACTCTTTTGGAAATGTAGTAGCGAAGGTATCTATAAATGAGGCAAACCTCTATATAAGTGAATACTGCTAAATACATACAATGTTTTAAGTATGAAATGAATGGCAGCATTCACTCCATATTTTAAAATACTCTTTTTCCAGCTTTTGTTTGTATGGATTGTGGAGAACATTGTGTTAGCTAACGACTTCTTCCAGGAGAGTTCTATTAACTTCTGACTTTCCTGAGCCAGCTCTTTGTTTGCTTGTTTCTTTACTTTTGACATGTTTTATACTTCTTAAATAATTAATTACCATTTCAAGGCTCTTTAGCACTTGCTGTGAACTGGCACGAATTCTATAAAGACAGAAATTTTAAAATTTTGGCATAGAAAAATAAAAGACTGGGGTAAAACAGCATGCAATACTCGGGGGGGGG
>JAPSGF010000127.1:605333-628359 GCA_035772895.1 Perdix hodgsoniae
TTTCCTTTTTCCTTTTTCTTTTCCTTTTTACTTTTTCTCCAACAAGATGGGACAATAAATATGTTTCTTAAAAAATGTATCTCTGTGGATGTAAGTATTGGGGCTTTAAGGGCATCAGCAAATTTTGTGGCTCATAATGTCATTACAGGAGTGGATATTGCATGTCTAACTCAGAACACACAGACAATTAGTGACACAAATTGAGGATTTCTGAGAAAAATATAACGTGTTCAAATCAATTAATTTCTGAAGTAGACAGGCTACTTTGGGGAGTTTATTTATTTGTTTGTTTGCATGTTTTTTTTGTATATATGAAAATTCTATAAAACCTTCTCTAAAACTACCATGTAAGCCCTTGAAGTAAAGAATATACTTTTGAATTTTTCAGGCTTCATTTGACTGAACATTTATTCTTATTAGATATCCTGCAGTAATCTTTCATAGAAGCTATCTTTCTATGTTCTAATAGAACGTGCATTGAATTTGCATTTTAATAAAGACCCTGTTTACATTTTAAAGGTACAATAATCTCTAATCTATGGAGCAAATTTAAGGTGTATGACTAAAAATAATTCATTTTTTAAGTTAGTATAGACAAGAATGATTTTATTACAGACACATTTCCTCAGTAAGTCGTTCTTCATGTATGATAATTCAGAACATTTCCAATTTGAACTCTAGGACTCAAACAGATGGTAGAGATGTATTTTAAATAATGTTACTTGAAATATAATTTCTGTAAATAGACCCACAGCTACAAGATGCTTTTTGCAAATTTGCCTCCTTGGGAAGAAACTAGAAATTCTCTGTCACTGAATTAACTGTTCTTGAATTCATGACACATGGAGATAGTTTTTTGAAAATTTTATCTTAAGATCAAAGTCAGATATGAAGGCAGCTGTTTTGCATGCTCACTGGATCCTCAACTGTCTTCATGGCTTCGTCATAGAATAGATTCCTGAGTCATACTGTTCACAGAAATAAACATTTAGAAAAAACTGGTGAAAAACATTTTCACCAGTTTTATAAAACAGCAGCCAAAGTCTTCTGTGATGATGCAGGCGACTACTGGAGGGAAAAAAAATATATAAATATATATATATATGTATGTATATATGTATGGTTTTTTCTTTCTACATATGATTAAAATCACACATTTAACTTAGATTTAGTTTGTATGCTTAAAAATTTCTCATTATCAAATTTATGCAATTATTTGGATACTGGAATATGAAGTATGGAGGGGAGAGAAGTAAATAATGCACCAGAACTAATATTTTTGTTTTATGCCACTGGTGACTGTTCTTTGGGAGAAAAGCTTGGTTTAGGGAGAAGGAAAAACAAAACAAAACAGACAACAAAGAAACCAGCAAACAAAAAAATAGATGTGCTAGCAGACCTGAAGTAATATGAAATAAAAAATGTTTACCAGTCTTAAGTCAATCTCCTTATGATGTTTTCTGTCCTGTCAGAGTTGCATTCATGTTTTCGTTCAAGACTGATACAAACGAAATAACAAATGTCAGAAAGTTTAACTAGTGTAACAAGTTTTGCTGAGAACAAGTGAAAATGAACAGACAATGATTTAAATTTTCTTAGAGATGTTAATCAGCTACAAATTTCCCTATATACTATTTATTTCTTATTATTTTAGTTATAGTAAGGAAGTAAGGAAGTAATACTTTCTTTGCTATGAAAAATATTGTTGCTGCCAACTGTGTCAACAAAGCTTCATTTTTACATTTTTGTTATCACGAGTTTCTTAACATAAAAGCTAAAATATTCTGAATCTAATCAAAATTTCTCAGGCTTGTCCCTGGAGGTGACAGTAGAGGGTTTGAATAGCCTTATCTGTTCAATACTAAAGATGTTTGTAAGCCCTGGTAAGTAGTCTCTAGTGACCTATTTCAAAACTTTTAACAGAATGCAATATGTCTATCTGTGATCATAGATGTACTTCTAATCACACTATCCTAGAGACATTTTTTAGACTGGACCCCTAATATCACTACCTTCTAAATCATATCCATATAGAACAGTACCATAACAGGGAAAAAAAGGAAGACTTATTTTTGGTATTTTTATCACTTTTTTTTTTTTTTTTTTTCCTGGTGGTTGTTGTTGTTCCTCTCTTTTTGGATATAGGCAAGTTATGAAGTGGATTGCCTCCAGCAAAGATTTACAAGTGCATGTAAGAAAACAATTTAAGATTCAGAAAGTTTGACAGATTTGTTTTGAGCAAGAAATATAGTGTGTAGTAAGACTCAGGTTTGAACAACATCCCTTATCTTGTATAACTTTGAAGAATACAATTTTATATTTTATAAGATTAAGTAGATTTGCAGTGGGAAGGTTATTTATCTTGTTGGATGCATACAGAATTAATTCAGTGAAGTGGAATAATGATGACTGCGCTACAAAAACAAACAATCAAACTTTTAAATGCAGATTCCAGCTCCAATACAACTTTCTTTTTTAAAAAAACCCTCTGTGATTCATATGATTTCCTGCATGATTTTAAATTAGTGCACAGAGAGATTTGAGGTGAAATTTAATGTGATAACTGTAAATAATAATCCTTTGTGAGTGCCATTCCTGTACATTATATGATTGTATTGGTGACACTGTCTTAAGCACTTACATTAGAATTCTTCTATTTATCCAGTAAATCAAAAAAGAAAAAAAAATAAAAAAAGGAGAAAAGAAAAAAAAAATCTGCCTTTAGCATTGTCTTCTCCTACTTACTCAGTTTTAAAATGATGCTCTCTGCAGGGAACAGAGTTTTTTTTTTTTAATTATTATTTTTATTATTTTATATATTTTTAATACAGAAATATAAGAGTTGCCACATTGGAATGGAGCCAGAGCTAGTACAGTGCTCTATCTATTAGGGAAAATGAAACTGTGTAGTAAAGAAGATATAGTGAAGAACATACTTTTAAAATAAGCTTCCACTGATGTTGAATCCTTGGATTTACACTTTGGAAATTCACACTCAAGTTAATGTAACTACAGAAATTTTTTGCTGAGTAAAAACTAGTGATTCGAATGCTACAGTTCAGCATCAACCATTGGAATAACAATATTCATTTCACCCTCTGTCAGGAATGAATTCCAAGCATACAGCAAATTACTTATATTCATAAATATGGGGTTACTGAACAATACAGAGCAGCAACTCCATGAAGAGGCTTTCTTTGGAAGGAAGGAAAGTAGTTACATTTAAAAAATGTATATATTGTTTGAATTACAGTCAAAAAAAGTGCAAGGTTTCTGTGCCTAACTACAGAATTAGGTCTTTTTTTCCACAGTTGTAGTAAAATGAAAAAAAAAAAAAAAAAAAAAAGTAAAAATAATATCGACATACTCCATCTTTTTTCCAACTAACTGACTAGAGGAACAACAAGCACTTACTTTGTCCTTATCTGAGCCCTTATTAAGCCATATACAGTAGAACGTACTTTCCCATTTATTTTGGAATTGACACAGATGTTGGCTTAAAGGCAGTTTGTAGAGATAAAACCATTTTATGTAGTGAAAAATATAAACACTAATAAGATTTTGAGCATTCTAATCCCTTACACAAGCCCTCCAAGAAAGTAAATGCACAGAACCATCATTTTATGACTCAAACTGCTGTTCAAGCAGTCTTATAGAAACAAATGAAAGACATAATGCTTAGATCAACTGAGTCAAAGATCTGATACTGAGATGGGGAGAGAATATTTCATCTAAACCAGAATAAGAAACAGCTATAAAGAAAAAAAAAATCACAATAATAAAATTAAACCCATTTTTCAAACATACTCTTGAATCAAGCAAACAAAATACCCTGCCTGTGATAGAATTGTTAAAAACAGAATTGGAAAGGACTTTAAGATCATCTAGTGTATATCTTGTTAAAACCAAAATCAATCAGGTTTAAGTAAGTAAATCCCTTTTGTTGCAGTTATTTTTTTCTAAACATTTCTTTAAATAAATAAGTAAATAAATAAATAAATAATCATTGCACCCTTTTCCCCAAATCCACAAAAATTAAAAAAAAATAATAATAATTTAACTGTGTCCAATTAGTATTCTTTTTTTCCTTAACTTTTTTCCAGTCCAACAGTTTTGTGTTTCACTGCAATTACTTTGTTGTGCGATCTGAGTGTGCAAAACTTTTAAGAAATCTTTTCTTTCATTAAGTTTTTTTGTTTGTTTGGTTGGTTGGTTGGTTTTCCCCAAGAAAAGCTTGTACATTCTAAGTTTTATTCCTTTGCGTATGGGCTAATGTAATAATGGTCTTTAGTTTTCCATTGAACTCCCTAGCTTTTAACTGCAGTGAAAGATACTAAGAGAAAATAGTGCTTGTCTATTGAAAATGTTCAGCCTTGCCATGTCTTACCTTCACACTTAGCTCATAAAATGAGAAAGGATAATTTCCTCTTCCACATAAAAATGTGATCTGAAAAAAAAAAAAAGTCATAATAATACTCTTTACAACTTTATTACATCACAATGTCTACAATGTGTTACAGAATTTGACCTGTATTGCTCATTTATATGGGAGTTTACACAATAGCACTATAAGCACTTCTTTTCTATAAAGCTGATTTTACCTTTGACAGAAGGAATTTTTTTTTCCTTTTCTAGATATTCATAAAAACAAATCAGATCTCAGTGCACATGTAGTTCAATTATTCATCTAAGTCATGTATGTTCAGCTCCAAATTCTGCCTCCTCATTCGTTTTTCTAGCTTGAATGACTGAAACATATCCCAAATTTCTTTGTGAATCACAGTCATAACACCATCTTTATTTTTAATTTTACACCTGAGGAAATAATGCTCAATGTTATGGGATTCAAGGACAAGAAACCTTACATTGTTATAGACAACAAGTGAAGGAACAAATGCACAATAAAAATATTAGAGATCTATTTATTTCAGACAATCATGGATACAAGTATAGAATTTGTATGGGCCAGAACACTGAGGAAATGGTACACAAAACTTTCTTTATACTTTCTTTATACAAAATTCTTTATACTGAAAATTTGACAAAACAAATAGACAATTTACCTCTGAATTGATATAACAAAAGATTTCTGTGGCACAGAATCACACACAGAATGGCCTGGGTTGGAACGGACCTCAAGGATCATGAATCTTAAAGCCCTCCACCACAGGCAGGGACACCAACCTCCACATTTAATACTAGACCAGGTTTCCTAGGGCACCATCCAACCTGACCTTGAACACCTCCAGGGACGGGGGCATCCACCGCTTCTCTGGGCAGCTTGTTACAGCACCTCACCACTCTCTCTGTAAGGAACATCCCCCTGACATCCAACCTAAGTCTTCCCTCGCTCAACTTAAAACCATTTCCCCATGTAAAGAGTTGACTCCCCTCCTGTTTGTAGGCTCCCTTTAGGTACTGGAAGGCTGCAATAAGGTCACCCCGCAGCCTTCTTTTCTCCAGGCTGAACAAGCCCAGCTCCCTCAGCCTGTCTTCATAGAGGAGGTGCTCCAGTCCCCTGATCATCTTTGTGCCCCTTCTCTGGACCCTCTCCAATAGGTCCCTGTCTTTCTTGTACTGGGGGCTCCAGACACAGTACTCCAGATGGGGTCTCACAAGAGAAGAGTAGAGAGGGACAATCACCTCCCTGTCCCTGCTGGCCACCCCTCTTGTGATGGAGCCCAGGATACCATTTGCTTTCAGATCTGCAAGAGCACACTGCTGGCTCATATAAAGTTTTTCATCCATTACAACCCCAGGTCATTCTTTGCAGGGCGGCTCTCAAGGACTGCTCTATCCAATCTGTCTATTCTAGATTTTCATCCCTGAGAATGACTGGCCAGCTCATTTATGTTCCTATAGGATGTATCAGGATTGGTATCCCCATAGAATCTATATGATCCAATAATGTTCCTGTGGGGAAATCTAATGTCTTTCTCCTGTGATACAATTTGAGATGAGACATTGTCAACGGTTTATGGGCTGGTCCGGCCCAGTTCCTTGACCAGCAGGGCGGAGGGATCTGCGGATCCGCGCCTCTGGGAAAGGGGAAGCAGGGGACCCCAAAATACTTGAAAACAACAGCACTGATCTGAGGTGGAACAAATGATTTTACTAAATATAGTATTAGTAAAATACAATGAGAGAGAGAGAGAGAGAGAGAGTCTGTTTGAATTGTATAGACCTCACCACAATGCTGGGGTGAGAAGTGCAGTCCAGTTGAGTGACTGAAGTACAGACGGCGAAGTGCAGATGGCGAAGCGCAGGCGGCGAAGCGCAGATAGCGAAGCGCAGACAGTGAAGAGCAGGCGAAGAAGAAGGATCAGGTGACCTTGCTTGGAGTTATATCCCCTTGCTGACCGCAAAGTCTCCTGGGGAAACGTAGCTCCTCTCCGACGGACGAACACCCGGCAGACACCAAACCCCACCGCCAATGCATCACATGATGTTATGGTGTGGAATACTGATGACCAAAAATCATAAAACCATGACATTCCACCCCTTATTCTACATCACTACATCATGCTTAACACATGGGATTACAGACTGCACTCCCCCAACATCAAATTCACTTGTGATACACACTGAACATCCCCGTTTTTCTGCATCACCAACCAGGTGGACCCAGGTCCCTGGGCAAAGACAGTTCCGCGAAGAGGTTTGCCCTTCCCAGAAGCAGGAAAAACCCAAACTGCTTTTCCTAACATGTTCTTTACATGTACTACAGGGACCTTATCTCCCTCTACAATATGTAGGGAACTGGATTGGGTAGGACCATCTCGACTGATTGATCCTCTGGTGTTAACCAGCCAGGTGGCTTCTGCCAAATGCTTCTCCCAGTGTTTAAATGTTCCGCCACCCATTGCTTTCAACATCGTTTTTAACAACCCGTTGTAGCGTTCGATCTTACCAGAGGCTGGTGCATGATAGGGGATATGATAAATCCACTCAATGCCATGTTCTCTGGCCCAAGTATCCACAAGTGAATTTTTAAAATGAGTCCCATTATCTGACTCAATCCTTTCTGGGGTGCCATGTCGCCACAGGATTTGCCTCTCCAGACCTAATATGGTGTTTCGGGCGGTAGCATGGGGTACTGCATATGTTTCAAGCCACCCGGTTGTTGCCTCCACCATGGTGAGCACATAATGCTTACCATTGCGAGATCGTGGCAAGGTGATATAATCAACCTGCCATGCCTCCCCATATTTGTACTTTTGCCATCGCCCTTCCTCCCAGAGAGGTTTCATCCTCTTAGCTTGTTTAATTGTGGCGCATGTATCACAGTCATGAATGATTTGTACAATGGCATCCATAGTTAAGTCCACCCCTCGGTCTCTGGCCCATTTGTATGTTGCGTCTCTCCCTTGATGACCTGAGGTCTCATGGGCCCACCGAGCTAAAAATAACTCACCCTTGTTCTGCCAGTCCAGGTCTATTTGAGCCACCTCAATTCTGGCAGCTCGGTCTACCTGATGGTTATTTCGCTGATCTTCTGTAGCTCTACTCTTGGGCACATGAGCATCTACAGGACGCACCTTTATAACCATATTTTTTGTTCGGGTAGCAATATCTTTCCATAGGTCAGCAGCCCAAATAGGCTTGCCCTTTCTTTGCCAATTATTTTGCTCCTACTGCTGTAACCACCCCCACAAGGCATTTGCTACCATCCATGAATCAGTGTAAAGATAGAGCATTGGCCACCTCTCCCGTTCAGCGACGTCTAAGGCCAGTTGGACAGCCTTTACCTCTGCAAATTGGCTCGATTCTCCTTTCCCTTCGGTGGCCTCTGCAACTTGCCGTGTGGGGCTCCACACAGCAGATTTCCATCTGCAATGCTTTCCCACAATACGACACGATCCATCTGTGAATAGGGCATATTTCTTTTCATCCTCTGGTAGTTCATTGTATGGTGGGGCTTCTTTAGCACGTGATACTTCTTCTGCTGGTGGTGTTCCAAACTTTTTACCTTCAGGCCAGTCCATGATGACTTCTAGGATTCCTGGACAGCTGAGGTTCCCCATCCGTGCTCGTTGTGTAATCAACACAACCCACTTACTCCAAGTGGCATCAGTAGCATGATGGGTGGAAGGAACCTTTCCCTTGAACATCCAGTTCAACACTGGCAGTCGAGGTGCCAGAAGGAGCTGTGTTTCAGTACCGACTACTTCGGAAGCAGCCCGAACCGCCTCATATGCAGCTAAGATCTCCTTTTCAGTTGGAGTGTAGCCCTCCTCCGATCCCCTGTAGGCTCGACTCCAGAATCCCAAGGGTCGGCCTCGGGTCTCTCCTGAGGCTCTTTGCCACAAACTCCAAGTGGGGCCTTTCTCTCCAGCAGCAGTGTAGAGGATGTTCTTCACATCCTGTTCCATCCGTACTGGCCCCAGGGCCACAGCACGGGCTATCTCTTGTTTAATCTGCTCAAAAGCCTGCTGCTGCTCAGGACCCCACACAAAGTCATTCTTCTTCCGTGTCACCTGATAAAGTGGGCTTACAATGAGGCTGTAGTTTGGAACATGCATTCTCCAAAAACCCACTACGCCCAGAAACGATTGTGTCTCTTTCTTATTAGTGGGGGGAGACATGGCAGTGATTTTGTCGATCACATCTGTCGGGATGTGACGACGGCCATCTTGCCACTTTATGCCTAGGAACTGAATTTCCTGGGCAGGTCCTTTCACTTTGCTTCGCTTAATAGCAAAACCAGCACAGAGAAGGATCTAGATTATTTGCTCTCCTTCCTCAAAAACTTCCTTTGCGGTGTTGCCCCACACAGTGATGTCATCAATGTACTGTAAGTGCTCAGGAGCACCTCCCTGTTCCAGTGCAGCTTGGATCAACCCATGACAAATAGTTGGACTATGTTTCCACCCCTGGGGCAAACGGTTCCAGGTATACTGAATGCCCCTCCATGTGAAAGCAAACTGTGGCCTACATTCTTTGGCCAAAGGAATGGAGAAAAAGGCGTTAGCAATGTCAATGGTGGCATACCACTTAGCTGCTTTTGACTCCAGTTCATATTGGAGTTCTAACATATCCGGCACAGCAGCACTCAATGAGGGTGTGACTTCATTCAGGCCACGGTAGTCCACCGTCAGCCTCCATTCTCCACTGGCTTTACGCACTGGCCATATGGGGCTGTTAAAGGGCGAGTGAGTTTTGTTGATCACTCCCTGATTCTCTAATTGACGAATTAACTTCTGAATGGGGAGCAAGGAATCCCTGTTGGTGCGATACTGCCGTCTGTGCACCGTTTCTGTAGCTATCAGTACCTGTTGCTCTTCCACTCGAAGCAACCCCACAGCAGACGGATCTTCTGATAGGACAGGCAAAACAGATAACTGCTTAACACCTTCTGTGTCTACAGCAGCTATTCCAAAGGCCCATCGATACCCTTTGGGATCCTTAAAATATCCCCTTCTGAGGTAATCGATACCAAGTATACATGGAGCCCCTGGGCCAGTCACAATAGGGTGCTTTTGCCAGTCTTTACCAGTGAGGCTGATTTCGGCCTCCAACATAGTCAGTTCTTGGGAACCTCCTGTCACCCCATGCATATAAATTGATTTTGTCCCTTGGTGACTCGAGGGCATTAGAGTGCACTGTGCACCAGTATCCACCAGGGCCTTATATTTCTGTGGTTCTGATGTACCAGGCCATCTAATCCACACAGTCCAATAAACTCTATTATCCCTTCCCACCCCCTGGCTGGGGGCAGGGCCCCTCTATTTGTTACCTCTGTTTTCTGCAGCAACTGGAGCAATCACCTTTCTGGAGAAGTTCACCTTTGTGGTTGATTTGTCTTACAGCTAACAACATCCTCTTCCAGAGGGTGAAGGCCTGGTTCTGGCATGTACTAATACCTCTGTCAATGGCTGAGTCCCTAGCAATTCCCCCCCAGTTGGCGAGCTTCTCTACTGTCTAGCCACACACTGTTGGCCCCATTGTCCCAGCATCGAAGTAACCAAGTAGCAATAGGCTCATTTGGGTGGCGTGAGAAGTCTTTTCTCAGACTTCGAATTTCATTCATTTTCAGAGATCGATCCACAAAGGTAACAATATCTTGCTCACCTCTTGCTCTTCCAGGACTTCTTGCCCTTGTAGGTGTTGGTGACCGTGGTCTTACTGAGGGCCCCTCCCCTGGACTCAGAGGTGCTTCTCCTGGATCTTGGAGCCACTCCTCTGGACCTCTTTCCTCCTCTGTCTTCTCTTCTAACTGAGTCGAGATTCGCTTTGTTTTCCGTCCTCTTACAGGGGCAACTGACATCGATTGTGGTGCCTCTTGTGGTTGATCAGGTTGGTCGGTTCCAATGCTCTCATCCTCCAGTTCAGCTTGGAGGGCGTGTTGTTGAGATTGCAGATTGTTGAGTTTGGATTGCAGGGAGTCTATTTGCATTCGGAGGGCATCTCTCTGAATTTCAGAAGCTCTCTCTCTCTCCAGGATAGTATTGAATAAGGCCCGATAAGCATTAGCCAGGCCCCAAATCATATGTGCCTCCTCAGAACTGCCCAAGCCGCAACATTCCTGCCTTAAATAGCTGTTTAGACTCTCAGGGTCTTTCAGGTGTTCTGGAGTAAAGTTCCATGAGACTGAAGATTTCCATCTGTCTAAAGTCTTTCCCAGACCTCTCCACACTCCCTGCCACTCAGTATTCTCTGGTTTTGGGGAGGACATCTTCAAAATATAATAAATACCGAGTGAAGTAATGAGCAATACATTCAGGGAGATTAGTAATGCGACTAGCTGTTCATTCAAAAACTGCATTACAGGCTGAAAGGTGAGACTGGAAACCTTAAAAAATCCCAGTCCTGTAAAATTGGCAGCTGTCTCCGAAATTGTAAGCCACATTGTACAAACGTGCCAGGTCCATGTCTTCATTTGATTGTATAAGCCGATTGCTCCATAGAGCAAGGTGGCAAGCTTAATTAATGCCCAGTATGTTTTGAGCATTAGGAAAGAAGAGGCAGCAGCGTGCAGCCCTTTAAGAGTAAGTTTCACTACAGAAAACTTTTTTTTTTTTTTTTTTTTTTTTTACAGAGGCAAGATAGTAAAGCTCAGAGTTTACAAATATCCTACGATACTGGCAGTCTGCCTGGAGTTTTCAAGGTCACGTTTTCAGAGAGTAGCGGTGAAACAGATAAGCTTTACCAACGGAACTCTCCGAGAGCAGAGAGTCTAAACAGCTAGAAAGCAACTGCTGCCCGCATTCTCCACCAAAAATGTCAACGGTTTATGGGCTGGTCCGGCCCAGTTCCGTGACCAGCAGGGCGGAGGGATCTACAGATCCGCGCCTCTGGGAAAGGGGAAGCAGGGGACCCCAAAATACTTGAAAACAACAGCACTGATCTGAGGTGGAACAAATGATTTTACTAAATATAGTATTAGTAAAATACATTGAGAGAAAGAGAGAGAGAGTCTGTTTGAATTGTATAGACCTCACCACAATGCTGGGGTGGGAAGTGCAGTCCAGTTGAGTGACTGAAGTACAGACGGCGAAGTGCAGATGGCGAAGCGCAGGTGGCGAAGCGCAGATAGCGAAGCGCAGGCGGCGAAGAGCAGGCGAAGAAGGAGGATCAGGTGACCTTGCTTGGAGTTATATCCCCTTGCTGACTGCAAAGTCTCCTGGGGAAACGTAGCTCCTCTCCGACGGATGAACACCCGGCAGACACCAAACCCCACCCCCAATGCATCACATGATGTTATGGTGTGGAATACTGATGACCAAAAATCATAAAACCATGACAGACATAAAATTAAGGCACATTTGTAATAATGTACTGAATGATGACAAAAAATATCCCTGACAGCAAAGCGTGGCTATCTCTGCTGTTCACTTATTAGAGTGGTCCTTGGGACCTTTCTGACACAAGCCAACTTGCCCAGTCCAGAGCAATTTCCAAGCAATGTGTTATGGCTCCTAGTACATTCTCTTCTTGTGACCAGGGATTCAGCTGCTGATGCCCAAGCTGATGCTGCATGGCTTGGTTATCTGGGATCAGGTTGCTTTGAAAGGATAGGATGCAAAGAGTGGTAAGAGTGACTTCTTAGTTTCTGCTCAGGAACTGTATTTGAGCTCAAGCACTCCCACTCATACTCTCCTTGAGCTGCATACCCAGCTTGCTACACCGAATCACAGAAACATTAAATAGTTAAGGTTGGGAGGGACCTCTGGAGGTCATCTGGTCTAACCTTCACCCTGAAGGAAGGATGCCCAGAGACCTAGGTTGGCTAGGACTATGTCTAGATGGTTTCTGAGTATCTCCTAAGAGGGAGAATCCACAACTTCTCTGAGAAAACTGTTCTCGTGCTATATCACTCCACACAGTAAAGAAGTGATTCCATGATGTTTAGACAGAACCTTTTGTGTTCCAGTTTGTGCCTTCTGCCTCTTTTCATGTCAGCAGGCATTACTGAAAACAGCAAAGCTCAATCCTCTCAACCTGCTGGTGATACTTTGCTTAATGCAAGCAAGACTACCAGTAGATTTCTTATCAGCAAGGGCACATTCATGTCCAACTTCATGTCTACCCGGACTCACAGAATCACAGAATCACAGAATCACAGAATCGTAGGGGTTGGAAGGGACCTCCAGAGATCATCGAGTCCAACCCCCCTGCCAAAGCAGGATCCCTACACCAGATCACACAGGTAGGCGTCCAGGCGGGTCTTGAATATCTCCAGAGAAGGAGACTCCACAACCTCCCTGGGCAGCCTGTTCCAGTGCTCCGTCACCCTCACCGTGGATGCACCCCATCGGGTCCCATGGATTTATGAACATTGGTGTTGCCTAGGCGCTCTCGGATCGCCTGTTACCTGACTAAAGGGAAGTCTTCCATTCCCCAGACCTTCTCACTAACCACCAGGGCCTGGGATTCCCGAGGGGGAGCTTTTTCACTGAAGACAGAAGCAAAGAAGGCGTTCAGTATCTCCGCCTTCTCAGCATCCCCCTTTACCAGAACACCCCCCTCACTTAGTAGGGGACCTACATTCTCCCTAGTCTTCCTTTTACTGTTAATATACTTTAAAAAGCCTTTTTTATTATCCTTTACCACCTTTTCTAGATTCAATTCCAGGTGGGCTTTAGCCTTCCTCGTCGCATTCCTGCAGGCCCTGGCAACATTTCTATATTCTTCCCGAATGGTCAGACCCTTTTTCCACATTTCATGGACCTTCTTTTTCCCTTTGAGTTTGCGCATGAGCTCCTTGCTCATCCACACAGGTCTCCTGCCTCCTGCTCCTCGTTTTTTTTTTTTTTTTTTTTTTTCTGCAAAGGGTAGATATCTATCAACATGTACTGGTATCTGAAGTTGTTCTTCCCTGGTTCCACTTTCCTTGGTGAAATTATGTGATTCCTGTGAACCCACCTCTACAGCCTGTAAGTGTAACCTTTGAGTTTCAGCATGGCCCTCTGGAGAGTCAGCCACTCCCCCCAGTTTCATGTCATTCAAGGGTGTACTGAGAATACAATCTTCTCTCATCTTCCAGGTTATTACTGAAGATACTAAACAGGTCTGAACTCACTAATAACATCTGAGTTACTAGGCTCTGCAACACTCACCACTGTCCTCCAGGTTCAACCATTTAGCAAGTTATAGATCTATCTCACCATCTGCTCATCCAGCCCATGCTTCAGCTGTCCTATGAGGATCTCACAGGGATAGTGTCAAAGGCCTTAACAAAAATCAGGAAGACAATAACCACTGCTCTCCTCTTATCCACCAGGCTGATGATTTCATTATAGATGCTTATCAAGTTGCCCAAATATTCCCCTTGGTGAATCCATATGCTGTCTACCCTGATGATTTTGTTATCCTTCACATGTCTGGAACTGATTTCCAGAATTAGATGTCCCACTATATTTCTAGGGATTTATATATCTGACTGGCCTGTAGTTCCCCAGGTTGTCCTTCCTGACCTTGAAAATAAGAGTGACATTTGCTTTCCTCTCACCTTCTGGCATTTCTCCGGGTTGCCACAATTGGGTAAAATTTATAGAGAATGGCCTCAAAATCACATCTGCTAGCTCTCTCAGCACTCGTGAGTGCATTCCATAAGGGTTCATGGATTTGTGACAATTCAGTTTACTCAAGTATTGCCTGACCCTATGATCGTCCATCAAGGGTTCATCTTCCTTGCTCCAGCTATTTTTCCTGCCCTATGGGATCTGAGATTCCTGAAAGCTGGTCTTGCTGGTAAAGAAGATAAAGAAAGCACAAAGTACCTCAGCCTTTTAATTTTAATCTTTTAAATTTATCTTTTAATTTATTTTAAAACTGTAAAAGTGATTGGATCAGGTATCTTTTTAAGGCATATCTACTTTGCTTTTGTGGGTACTTGGAGTACTATGTTCAGCTCCGGGGCTGCCAGAACAAGAAACATCAAGCTGTTATAGTGTGTCAACAGTTTACAGACTGGTTCAGCCCAGTTCCATGACTAGCAGGGTCGAGGGATTTTTGCAAATCCTCACCTCCAGAAAAGGGAATCAGGGAATCCCAAATAATTAAAAACAGCAGCAAGGATCTGAGAGGAAACAAAACTGGTTTACTAAATATGGTGTCGGAAGATAGCACACAATAACACAGTATAATTAGAATGAGCCTAATAAATCAAATATAATGAGAATGTCTAAAAGGTGGATAGGCCTCACCATAACACTGAGGTGAGATGCACAGTCCAGTTGAGCAGCAGGAAGGAGAGCCTGATGAAGGAGGCCATCAGATGACCTACCAAGGCCTTATATCTGTTCCCTCTGAGCAGAAATGATAATAAAACAGAAATATAGTGAAGCAGAAATGATATTAAACAGTCTTGTGGGGAATGTAGTTCTTCTCTTCGGGGACAGGTACCCAGAACTGGAGCTTTGACACTTTAACTCCCAGTGCACTACATGATGCTATGATGTGGAATACTGGCAACCAAAAATCATAAAACCATGACAAAGTGGGTACAGAGGAAGGCCATGAAAAATACAAGAGGGCTGGTGGACACTTCTCCTATGAAAATATGCTGAGAAATCTGGGGTTATTTTAATAGAGAAGGCTCTGGGAAAATTTTATGGTGTCCATTGAGTAATTAAAAGAAGGCCTACAGGGAAGGTCTGGAAAGACAGTATCAGAGAGTATGATAGAATGACAAGAGATAATAGTTTTAAACTAAAAAGGGTAGGTTTAGACTAGATATCTCTTCTGAGGAAGAAATTCCTCGGCATGAGGATAGTGAAGTACTGGAACCAACTGGACTGGTTGTCCAAAAAAGTTGTTAATGTCCTATCCCTGGAAGCATTCAAAGGCAAGTTGGCAAACTGCTCCAGTGAAAGGTAACCATTTGAATGGCAGAAGGATAGTACAAGACTGTCCTTAATATCCCTTCCAACCCACACTATTCTTTGATTCTAACATACTGGTTATAATAAATGACTTACAAAACTATCAAAGATATTTTGCCAGATAAGAACTAGCCAATATGAAATAAATATTTGTTCAGCCTAATTTGTCTTGCTTGTACTATATCCACATGAAATTATACTATACCAGACATATTTACTCTCAGTGCTTGTGCAGGGAACGTAACAAAAAGGCCTGGATGATGAATTATTGTTGGGAGTTAATATCAAATATTTTCAACAATTATTGATGCAAAATGCATAAAGGAACAAAGAAGGAAGATAGAATGTGGTTTTATTCAGAAATAAAATATAAATTCTTCTGATCTTGTATTTGTTTGTTGTCATGCTATAAACTTTAAGGAAATCCCAGATGGTTTAAGTATATCCACTTTAGACCAGATTAAAATGTCTAGCATTACATTCATGATTGTGAAGTCATTTAAATCTTAAACAAATTCTATTATTCCAGTATTTACTTTTGAGTGACATCTCAGTACTATCAGCCTTACATCATAAGGTTGCTTCTGCTCTTCTTTTCTGTTATATACTTCTGTTAATACTGAATATATAATTCTTTTAATACTTAATACTTCTGTTTTGATTTGTTGATTTGTTTTGCTTTGTTTCTTTTGTCTCGTCCATCAGTGTTTTTTTTTTTGTTTTTTTTTTTGGGGGGGGGGGGGTAGGGGCTATTTGTTTTCTGAGATATCTTTTCAGCAGTTCTTTCACACTCAGTAAAATGTTCCACCTGCTTGGCATCTGTGTCTGTAGCATTCATTTCATGCATGTATACAGTCCAGAAAAACAACTGTCTGCAACTACATCTATCATGCTATTGTGTATATTTCAGGAAATGAATTAGTTGTGATTTCTGTAGTAGTTAATGATCCAAACCTTATGTACTCAATATGAAAGTTATGGTATTCAAACATAAATTTATTCTTAATACAGATAACATTGAGTGCTACAATTAATATGACAGCAATCTTTAATTTTCCACTATTTTTTTCTTATTAATCCAGTAGAAATGCACTGGAACCATTCAGCAAATTAGAACAATATTGTATGAGCATTTCACATTCTCCAGACTCTATCTTTTTCATTCACATTTGTACCATATTTGCTGCATCAGTATACATAAACAGCTATTATCTCCAGTGCTGTCACTTCACAAAAGTAGTGGTCTGAAAGATTGTGATGGATTCCGTGAGTATTCTTGTGCTTTCATGGGATTAGTTATAGCTATGCTTCAAATCAAACTTTGGCTTCATCTGAAATGTTGAAGGCTTTGATTTTGTTTGAAGGGATTTGAACACTGCTTTCTCTTAAATTCACACCTCTCCTTTCCACCAAAGAAATAACTGTACTATATCTACCTTAAATATTTAATTGGCAGTAGCAGCTAAGAAGTTTCCTTATGCCTGCTTCAAAATAATAATCCAGTAAGGTCACCCAACCAGCTATCAAAACAACATTTTTCTTAATATATTCAAGGGGATGAAACTGTTATTGTAGAAGCCCACAGGTCGTGATAACAAAACTGCTGTGCGAACTACTCCAGAATGACTTTACATTCCACAAAATAAATTACTTATTAAGTCTTTACCCTGAAATCTCAAAGAACCTGTTGCATAAAAAAAGTCTCTTCAATCACACACTGAAGCACTTTGAGCTATTATATAAAATACCATAATTATATACTATCATAAACTGTTCGAACTAATAAAACCTTTTGTAAAGGTTAGTAAAATTGTTTTCCATAGACTCTTATTTGCCAGACTCCTTGTTTGTTATTTTATTGAATCATCATAAAATTATTTGAGTTAGAAGGGATTTTATAATGTCATCTAGTCCAGTTCCCCTGTGATAAATAGGGACATTTCTGAATAGATCAACTTGCTCAGAACCTGGTCCAGCATGACCTTGAATGTCTTCAGCAATGAGGCATTCAGCACATCTCAGGACAATCTGTTTTAGTGTCTCACCACTTTTACTGTAGAAGTCTTCTTTCTTATATCATAATCTAAATCTCTCCTCTTTTAGTTTGAAACAATTTCCCCTTATCCTATCGCAATAGATCCTGCGAAAGAGTCTGCCCCCACCATTCTTAAACCTCCCTTTCCTACCCCAGTTTAGATACTGAAAGATTGTCCCAGAAGCCTTGTCTTCTTCAGGCCCAGTTCTCCCAGCCTGCCATCTTATGGGAGCTGTTTCATCCCCAGGATAATTTTTGTGGCCCTCTTATGGACGTGCTCTATATCTTTTCTGCACTTTACATCTAGACACAGTATTCCAAGTGAAGTCTCACTAGCATATAGCAGAGGGGCAGAATCATCTCCCTCAAC
This sequence comes from Perdix hodgsoniae, assembly GCA_035772895.1. NCBI lineage: Eukaryota > Metazoa > Chordata > Aves > Galliformes > Phasianidae > Perdix > Perdix hodgsoniae. The sequence continues at coordinate 623,065 of JAPSGF010000127.1, forward strand.
CTGCTGGCTATGCTTCTTTTGATGCAGCCAGGATATAGTTTGCTTTCTGGACTGCAAGGACACAATGCTGACACATTTCCAACTTGCTATCCACCAGCACCCCTAAGTCTTTTTTTTTTTTTTTTTTTTTTTTTTTTTTTATATTTAAATTCAGGGCTGTACCCTATCCTATCATCCACTAGCTTTAATAAATAATGAAGTTTGCCATGACCCAGGTGCAAGACCTTGCCCTTGTATTTCCCTTGTATTTGTTGAACCTCCTGAGGTTCACCTGGGCCTACTGCTCAGGCCTGTCTGCAGGGGGATTCCTACGGGGATTCCTGTTTTTACTGCTGAGCCTACTGCTCAGCATCCTGTCCCTCTGGAGGACTGACAGCACTGAATAGTTTGGTGTCATTTGCAAATTTGCTGAGTCTTCTCTCAATTCCACTGTTGAGGAAGATATTATAGTCGTAATTTATTCTTGCAAATTCTCTTTCTTAGTTGTCTTATGAATTAACATGTTTTTTTCCCTGTAATTTTATCCATTTGTCTGGCTTGGCATGCAGGTCACCTATAAAAGAAATTGAGATCATCTACTTAAAAAAAAAAAATTAAAAAAAAGCCAATAACATTCAACCTTATCTCAATAAATAGCTCCAGAATTTTTCAGGATTGTTAAAATTGTATATATAGATGATAAATTCAGCAGTTATTACTTAATTTCTATAATGTGGGAGAAATTTAAATTGTTAAATAATGAATGGATTAAATGCTTCATCAGAGAAGAAAACTTTCATAGCATTTACTTTAGCAGGATCTTTAGCAGAATTAGGTATTTTAATGAAATGTGAAAATTTGCAGGAGGTTCTTCAGATCTATCATAATCGTATGTATTGTACTTTCTCCATTTTTAATAGTTACCTTTCAAGACTGGATAGGTTATTACATGCTTTGACATAGCTTTTAAGCCTACTTTTGACTTTGTCAATCCATCTTTTATTTTCATAATCACGTTCCTAAAGACTTTGTTGTGAAAGGGGTCAAGTAAAGCATCTTAGTGAATTACTGTGCAGTGTTTAGCATAGTCCAGTTTCCTCCAGCTCTGTATGTTGAGCGTGGCTAGCCGACACAGGGGAAATAAGCAAGTAATTTATTTTTCTTCCATTTCATTTTTTATTGCATTCCACTCCACAACAGAGGAAGTTCCACTCCAAGGTATCACTGTCAGACAAAGTAAACTTTACACCTGTCTGGTTTTGTTATTGCTTTCTTTTCATCTCAAAGACAAGCCTTTCAGAGTACGCATGAAATTCTGTCTCCCACTGATTTTACTGAATTTATAATTTCACAAAAGAATTCAGACTAGCACTTACCAGAATATCTGTAATAAACAACAGCCATAACAGACTCCCTTGCTTGTTTCAGCACCCTATAAAATCAATGTGACTGTCACAGTGAGAGTAAGGTGTGTACAGTATTTTTAGTAGTAGTAATTGATGCTCCTATCTTTTATTCACAACAGGAACAGCAAAACTGTCCATTTTTATCTTTTTTTTTTTTTTTTTTTTTTTGCTTTCAAATCCAGTCCCATTTTTTATTTCTTCCAACTTTTTTTTTTTTTTTTTTTCCTTCCTCTCTCTAAGAAGACCCCAGTCTTTTATTTTCCCTAGTGGGGGAAATAATAATAAAAATATAACTGTAAAGGTTCAGAGTGACAAAATGCCTTAATTAGGCTCCATAACAAGTCAGCCTGAGCAGTGCACAAAAAAAATACCTGTTTTCATTGAACATCATTTGTGAAATTCAGTCCCATTTTTATTTTTATTTTGTTTTAACAACTGAAGCAAGTGAATAAAAGCTGTTCTAAGAATATCAGGCATTTCCAGGTAAATTTTATGAAGCATGTTATCTTGCTGGTTTGTTTGTTTGTTTGTTTGCTTTTGCATTTTGTTAGAAAAATTACATTTTTGATCTCCTCTAATTTATTTCAATAGACTTTAGAAGATTTTTAAAAGAAAAATACTTTTATGTGAAGTACCTATGTATCAGGCATTGTAAGTACTAGTCCTACTGTCAGTAAACAAATTTTTTCTTACTTTAAAGATGTGTATCTTCTCCACATTTAGAATTATACTGAATAAAAACTGTATTTAGAAGAGCTTGTCACAGCCACGAGAATTATTTATCATAGCTTGCACTTCAAATGATTCCTTAGCCTCTAGAAATGACTGAGTTGAATCCAACACATAAGGACATGTAAATGTCATAACCTACTCATCAGCAAGAGGCATTAAAAAAAAAGAAGAAAAAAAAAAAGAAAAAAAAGAAAGAAAGACTAAATGAAGACAGATTTCACTTGCATGTTCTCACCATGTTACAATGTAGTCAAGGGTAAATATTGAAAAGGAAAGAAAAGGATAAAGAGCTGAGCTGAACACTGTGAAGTTCAAACATCTAAACTCCATATGTGATATAATATTGACTTGGGTAGAAATTTGCATGATGTGGGAAAGCTTGTTTCTTACCTTCACACAGTTGTGTTTTCTCTGAAATGATCAACTTCCAAGTAGTGTTTCAAAATATATGCAAAAAAGAGCTCCCTTTGAACCTCAGTAATTCTTCTTGAAATGCACATGAGGGAACTGTTAAACCTCTGAATCTCCTGTAACACTGCTTATATTCTGATTATCTAATTCTAAAGTAGTGAAACAACTAAATTTAGAGGAAATAATTATGGAAACATCCAAATGTTTGCAGACAAAACATTTTGATATAAGGTCATACTGAACTGATTATGTGTTGACAGCATTGTGCTTGTTGGAAGAATTTCTATTTCAGAAAGCATAGGTGTGTGTCAGGCAAACAAGCAATTTTGGTGGTGTCTATGCTTTTCTATTATAACATAATGCTGTTTATCTGTCCGTGTGGATTCTACAAGAAACAAGAAGATTAAGCTGAATGTATGACCAGTAATTGCAAGTATCTCAGAGATCAGAAATAGCCCTTTTAATTACATTTTGTCTCACATTCTATGGGTGGGTGTACATTGGGTGTTTGAAGAATGTCTGCTAATAATGACATTGTTAATGTTAACATCAAAGTTGAGTAGAATTTAACTTAATCTTTAAAAAAAATTTGGAAGTGAATACATCTGCAAAACAATACTAACATATGATACTGGGTTTGATTTTCCTCCCTACTGCAATGGAAAAATATCCAAAGGTTCTAATTTTCAAAAACTATGAGTTATCTAGTTTCATTGATTCACCCTAAGCACACAGAAGAACTAATCTTGAGCCAAGGAGGCTCTTAGGCATTCAGAGGTTTCAAATATTCTGTTCTATTGTCATTATAAGGCTTATAAGGCTTATTATAAGACCTTCATATTTCTCCCGTGTAATTACTGACTAGCAGACTTGAGGTAATATTTTACTTGTATTGTATGAACAAATACATTAGAAAGGAAATTCTTGTGCTTCAGTAATGGCACATTTGCACAGGTGGCTTAAAAGCATGAATAACTTAATGGGAAACAAACCAAGGAATTTAGAGTTGTGTACTAAATATAACAAAACATCTGTACAGCAAAGCTTTAAAATAACTTATATCACTGTTTATACTATGATTTAGAATACTTTAAAATCACTCAGAACCTCTTAACATATGCTTGAATTACTGTACATCGTGACTGTTATTAAACAAAAAGGAAAGCTTTTAGGAGATTTCTTAATGTTTCTTTAGTTTAAAAAACAGCTATTATTCAGATTTATTTTATTCCCTAAGCACATTCTGCTGTAGAATTTGGATTAAAATATTCAACTTTGAGGCCATCTGTGTGAAGCAATGGACAAAAAAAAAAAAAACAAAAAAAAACAGATCTCTTACATTCATCTTTGCACAATTGTCCTTGACAAGGTGAAATAAGAGAAATGAATCATGTACAGTTATGGTCATATGTTGATGACCATTATCCTAACAATTTTTGGTTGAGGTTAAGCTTAGAAAATCATTCTGAATATTACTACTTGTTTTCTCTCTCCATATCTAAAGCAGAGATATACTTACAAAAAAAATAAAATAATAAAAATCTGTCCTCCCTCCATATTGCTAATATCCACAATTTAAATATATCTCAAAAAAACAAAACAAAGCAAAACAAAACAAAACAAAACAACAACAACAACAACAACAACAACAAACAACCAAACAAAAAAACAAGAAATGAAGATAAGCAAGAAAAATATCAGTTGTGATACCAGGGAGTCTTACGCTCCAGCGAAGATAAATAATAGAAAGTATTCTATTATAGAACAGGTTGTTAACTGTAATAGGTCTGTACATGTGAGTTTAGATCAGTTGCATTTTTCAAGATTACAATGATGGTACTGTTTAATTTGTTAATGTAGGTGGATATGCATAGGCACTTTGTACAATCTGAGATACAGAGAATCTCAGGTAGATGCCTAGGGCTAGCAGATGAGATCAGCAGAGAACCCTTATCTTCCAGGAAGATATCTGAAGATGTTTCACATTTAATTAGTTTAATATCTATGGGTAAGTTAGTACAGGATGCAATAGAAAATTAAGTGGCTTGCATACATATCTATATAGAAAAATGTAGATGTGGGTGATTATTTGACAAATTTGATCCCAGTTACTATGAGAATCAGTAGGTATGTGGTGAATAGTCTTCCCTGCTAGTTTTGTTTAGGGTTTGATTCATTTGCCTAAGAATAACTGCTTACAGCAATAAAAGAATCATAGAATAACACAATCGTGGTATCCTTAGAGTTGGAAGGGACCTCTGTAGGCCATCTAGCCCAATTCTCCTACAAAGAACAGGGATATTCACAGCTAGATCAGGTTGCTCAGGGCTTCATCCAGCCTCACTTTGACAATCTCCAGGGATGGGGCACCAACCACATCACTGGGGAACCTGTTTCAGTGCCTCACCACTCTCACTGTAAGAACTTTTCCCTATATCCAACCTAAGCCTACCCTCTTTGAGTTTGAAGCCATTTCCCCTTGTTCTATCACCACAGATTTTGCCAAGAAGTCTGTCTCTTTCTTTCCTGTAGCTCCCCTTTGGATACTGAGAGGCTGCTATCAGGTCACCCCAGAACCTTCTCTTCTCCAGACTGAACGGATCCAGCTCTCCCAGTCTGTTCTCATAGGAGAAGTATCCCACTCCATGGATCATTTTTGTGGCCTTTCTCTGGATATGCTCCATCAGGTTTATGTATCTACTGTATTGTGTACTCCACATCTGGACACAGTACTCCAGTTGAGGCCTCACCAGCACAGTGTGGAGGG
>JAPSGF010000127.1:628369-639112 GCA_035772895.1 Perdix hodgsoniae
TCTCCCGGCTTGTATTGGTGGTGAAGATTGCCAGGTGTAAGACCTTGCACTGGGATTTGAAACCTCATGAGGATCACCTGGGCGCACTGCTCAAGCCTGTCTAGGTTCCTCTGGATGGCATCGTGTTCCTCTGGCATGTCAACAGCACCCCACAGCTTGATGTCATCAGCAGATTTGCTGAGGGTGCACTCAATCCCATTATCACTGTCACTGATGAAGATATTAAAGAGTATCAGCCCCAGCACCAAGCCCTGAGGGACACCACTCACCACTAATCTCCATCCGGACACTGAACCATTGACCAGCAGTCTTAAGACTCAATCCTGCAGACAGTTCTTCTTCGTCCACCCATCAAATCCAAATCTACCTAATTTGGAGAGAAGGATGCTGTGGGGCCTGTATTAAAGGCTTTACTGAAGTCCAGATAGATGACATCAGTGGCTCTTCCCTTGTCCATTGATGCAGCAACACCATCATAGAAGGCGACTAGATTGGTCAAGTAGGATCTGCCCTTAGTAAAGCCATACTGGTTCTCCCATATCACCTACTTGCCTTTCATGTACCTTTGCATAGCTTCCAGGAGGATCTTCTCCTGGATCTTCCCAGCAGGGAGATGAGACAGGGTCAGTAGACCCTGGGTTCATCCTTTTTACCCTTTTTAAAAATTGTTGTAATGTTATTCATTGAGAGTAGCATGGCAACTAGACCAGTTTTGTATGTAAGCCACAGAGCCTCTGTTCAAAGAGGCAAAGGTTATAATATCTACCACTCTTAGAAACATTTTAGATTCCCTAAGATATTTTAAAAAGCAACAGACAATTATTGAGGCAAAGCTGAACCCTTAATTTTTAACTATGAAAAAAACACTTAAGGATCCTGATAATAGCCTCAAAGCAAATCAAAGCAAAAACAAATTAAATATATGTAACACACTAACTCAAGAAGATGTCCTTACATGCTAGATGTTGCAACCTTTACAATATTTATCATTGCTGCTATTAAGTCAATTAAGCCTTAAGAAAGATAACAAGCTTTAACATGATTAATAGATTTTTCTACATGCTTTATTGTTTCAGTCAGAAAGATCATCATAGTGGAATGAAAAAAGAAACAGTCAGAGAGAGAATGCTCACCCATATCCATATTTTAGGATATCTGTTTGTGTAGGCTAAAAGATAGAGAGCATGATGCAGATTGAGTTCTCACTTACATAGTCAAATGAATGAAGAATGTTATGAAGAACATCTTTTATTTTGCTTTTCATTTTTGAATGTTTTGATTTCCAGATCTTGAAAATATGGTGATATAGAGCTTTATAAACACTTTAAAGCAACACTCGTAATCAATCCAAATCGGATACCTACAAATCCAGCAGAGAAGTTAAGGATCATGCACCAATCTAGTAATGCAGGTGTTCAGATTGTTTTTTGAAACTATCATTCAAACTAATATTTTATGCATTTGGAAGGATTGTTTTGGACAGCAATGACTGTAATTTAGCATCTCAAATAAAATTCTGCCAATATGTAAGGGTTTTTGTTTGCTTTTCTGTTTTTTGTTGTTTGTTGGTTGGTTTGGTTTTCTTCATTAAAACAGAAAGGAAAAGGGGGGAAGTTATATATATATATATATATAAAACTTTAATGTTATATATAGAAGAGCATGCATTTTACTATCTGCTTGAGAGAAATTTAACATCAGCAAATTAAACAGACTTAGAAACATTCTGAAAAGCCATCTCAATAAATACTGTCTAATTCACATGAACTGTGAAAGGAGAACCCTTTCAAAAGGAAGAGTTATTGTAATCTTAAGTTCAGTATATATAGAGAGAAAAAGTCTTTTCTCACTCCCCACTGCTATTCACTGTGTCACAAGTGTACTGTGTCTGATTAGTTTGCAGTACAAGATGGTGAAATCTCACCCTAAGTTTCGGTAAAACTCCTGTAAGAAAGGAGATGTGCATATGAGATTGAATTTTATATTAACAAACACTACTACTACTACTGCTACTACTACTACTACTACTACTACTACTACTAATAATAATAATAATAATAATAAAATCAATACCAACTTATGGCTTAATGTACAGGATTAAAATGATGTACTCTTGTACTGGCACAACAGGCTCTGCTATGGGGTCTGTCCACTTCTTCCTTATAGGCTCCCTTTAGATAATGAAAGGCCACTACCAGGTCTTCCCAGAGCCTACTCTTCTCTCTCTTGAACAGTCCCAACTCTCTTAGCTCATCCTTTTAGGAGAGATGTTCCATCCTTTGGATCATTCTTGTGACCCTCATCTAGATATATTCCAGCACTCCCATGTCTCTTCAGGACTGAGGACTCCACGTCTGGATGCACTATTCCAGGTGGGGCCTTACCAGCACAGGTAAGGTAAGCACACATAAGATTGCCTCCTTTGACTTGTTGATCATGTTTCTTTCAACCACCCAGTCTCACATTTCATTAGAAAAAGGAGTCCAGGTGAGATTATCTAAAACCGTGTCCAATCACATCTTGAAAATATTCCTTGATGGGGTACCACATCCCTGGAAATTTTTTTTCTTGTGATTGATTACTCTTATTGTAAAATATCTTCCTTATATCGGCATGAAACCTCTCCTGGTTCAATTTTAGTATATTCTTATATATGTTAAAATATCTGTGCATGGAGAGTGGGACGTTTAAGAGCAAATAGGCTTATTTGAAGATATTTGATGTTTCACAGAATTTCTGATTTAGCAGAGTGACACAAAATATACCGAAATCACAAAAGAGATGTAATTTATGCTTAGCAAAACAAAGTGATTGCAATACAGTTTGATCACAATACCACTATGATTCCTATTACTGGTATCTATAATATGCTCACTGTTGTGATGCTGAGCAACCTCAGTTACTGGGAAAGAATAGGTGGGTTGAAGCCAACTTAAGCCTACCACACTCTTAAAAATTCTTTTGCTGTGTTTACTTTCTATATTCAATGTTAGACTGAGTCACATATTCACTCCCCCAAGTTAGTCAATTGATCCAGATCGTACCAGCTCAGGAAGTGTGGGATAGATGAGTGGACAGTGAAGTTGACTGTCTGATTGGCAGAGCTTAGAATGTTGTGATCGGTGGTACAGAGTCTAGTTAGTGGCCTGTAGCCAGCAGTGTCCCCTGGTGGTGGTGCAGTCTAATCTTGTTTGACATCTTCATCAGTGATCTGGATGAAGATATAGAATACACTCTCAGTAAGTTTGCTGATGACAGAGAATGGGGAGGAGTGGCTGGCACATCTCCTTTTTGGTGAGAATAAGGTCCAGTGTGACACCTCTATTATTTGGGGAAGGAAGTTATCTACAGTACATGCAAACAAACTTTTATTTCAGAAACGGATATACTACTTCAGAAACATACTAGTTTATTGTTGTACTCAAAAGAACAAAAACATCTACTTTGCTTTCATGATATGAATATTCTTACTGTAGCATCTGAAACAGTTCATATGCCTAGCAGACATTTTTAAGTATATCATGAAAGCAGAAACTATGTCTTAATTTTTATTACAACAAGGAAAAGTGAATTTGTTGAGGTCGATTTTACCTTGACTTTTAACATGTTTCAAATTTGGTAATAGTAAGCATGTCTAATCCTGATCAAAATATTCTCAGTTAATTTCTCACTTTCACTGAACTCACGGAACTTCTTCCAAACCACTGACAGGACTTCGTATTGCTTAAACTAGTGGACAGTTATCACTGATGTTCACTAACACAATTAATATATGTCACAGAAAGACAAGAATGTCTGTAATAGACATGAGACTTTAAATTGAACTGAGGATTACTGTTATCAAACAGTATGCCACAAAAAAATAACACTGGGCATTGGATGTTCAATTGATCTTGAAACCTGAAGTGAGATAAACTATAAAGCAACATCTTACATTGTATTTGCAAATGATAATAGCCCAGCGGGGTGGGGGGGGGGGGGGGCGGGGCACCTCAGGTGTAGTTGCAACACTCACAGAAAAATAACTTCTGCTAGAATTATAAATAATCTGATATTTTGTTTAAGGAAAACATTACTTGTATAAAGCTTTTTCACAGTTCTAAATAATAGAATTTTATAAAGAGTTCTGATGCAGATATTTATCCATCCACCTATGCTGTGGTTTTGACTTCTTTTAAGATCCTTATTACTTGGACTAAAGGTTTTTGTTTGTTTGTTTGTTTGTTTTGTTTTTGTTTTTTTCCCCATCAAGAATGCAGTGAAAAACATGTCTGGTTCTCTGCAGATAGCTACCATGCCTTAGCAGTGTTATGTTAGATTTTCATTGCACTGAGCTGAAGGAATTGAAAGTATTGTACTGAGTATTCAGTCCAGCAAGCACAGGGTTTTCTATTTTTGTAGTTAGTCTACAGCAGATTCATGGCATAAGAAAATTAAATTATTATCCAGCCTACCTTCCACTCAAGGAAATTTCAGTACCAAATTCAGACCAGATTGGTAAAGGCTTTATCCAGCTGGGTCTTGAAAATCTTCAAGGACAGTGATGACACAGTTCTGTATCCATTCACTGAAGTCAGCTCCTCCTGAGTATTTTCCAAGCTGTATGCATTTGTGTACTTATTCTTGAGTTGGACAATCTTCAAGCCTATTTTATCTTTCAGAAGACCTCAGTTGCTTCCAACACCCTGTCCCATGTATGTCCATGTTAATTCTCTCACCTAACTGCAAGCTTTTACCACAATCTGTTGGTGTGCCAAGTTTAAAACTTCTGTGCAACATCCTAGATCTAAGGCCAGTAAACAACAAACCTGCTTGTGGGAATACAAGAAAAACTGTTCAGAGCAGAAGCTGTGGAGCAAGATAAACAGCATGAGAACCAAGGGCACCTTTAGAAGAAGAAAGAACATCTCATGGCTTTGATTGGATAAGTGCCTGTGTGAATGGTTGAAGAATGTTTTGTAGAATGCTCTGCTGACATGAAAATGTGGATGGGAAAGTTGTAGGGGTGGATGGGAAAGCTAGGAAACAAACAAACAAACAAACAAACAAACTTGTGAAGGTGTATAAGTGATGTGAGAACTTGTAATAAACGATTTGGATCATTCATATCTGAGCCTGTGCATCAGACGCTGCAAATGGCACCCACTGTGTGGGGCAAATCAAGCTGAGGCTGAGCAAGCCCGGTCCAGAAGTGCCGCCCAACTGAACTATGGAGAGATTGTTTCACATGTGCCCGCACCGTTCTGCAGGACTGAAGGTGAGCAGTCAGGAACTATGGGTAGTTCACTAACGAAGGAGCAGCAAGTAAAGCTTGCAGCATTAAGGTTAGTTTTAACGCTTCAGAATCAGCCTGTATCTACCTCAGCATTAGTTACTTTTCTCAAATGGACAAGCAAAAATGTCCCTGAATTACCGAAAACTGGTTTCTCTTCTGATGGAGAGCTTTGGGATACAATTGGTGCAAAACTCAGGGAAGCTTCTATTACTAAAGACAGAATGGTTGCTAATCTTTTACCTGTTTGGCACCAAATAGTGGAAGGACTTAAATTCACAAGGAAGAATTTCTTCTGACTATTCCCCACCACCCTCCCTCCCACCCCTGCCGCTGCCCATCGGTGCAGAAAGCAGCCCTGGTCTGGATTCGATCTGTGACTCTGACCCCACCCCTGACTGTGGAGAAGAGAAATTGCAACCCCCCCTGTCGCTGCTGCCCTCAGCTCCGCCCCCGGTGCTCATTCCACTCCCGCCTTTGGCTCCACCCACAATGCTCATCACGCTCTCGCTCTCCGCTCCACCCCCGACGTTCGCCATGCTGCTGCCTTCTTCCAACCCGCTTACATTGCCTGCTGCTGTGTCTCTGCAGCCTACATGTAACTTGTTTGAAGAGAATAACAGACCTGCACATACTTCTGAGGCCACACGAACTTTCCTCCAAGAATGGGGGTGAGACATATTACAGGCATTCCTCATTCTCCCACTGAAGAAGCTATCATTGAGTGTACTCATCTAACATTTAAATCTATTCTTATTAAAGAAAAAAGGGGGAATACGGGAAGACACACCACAAGAAAGATTATGTAAGGCTTTGCTTGTGCTGAATTTTTTGAATCGTGATCATACAGATACAACTCATGTGGATTATCATTTTGGGGCCTCCCCAGTGCTCAAGGAATGGCCAGTGGTCAATGTTCGGAATAAGGCTACAGGGCATTGGGAATGTCCCTTACCACTGGTAACTTGGGGTCGTGGATATGCTTGTGTTTCCACAGGGACTGTCCCTACATGGGTTCCAGCATGATACGTTCAGCCTCATCTCAAGCCAGAAAATAGCATCCAGCCCTTATAATGACTGGGACTGTGTGCTTCTTATTTATTGGTATTGCTTTGTAACTTGTTATATTGCAAATAGCAACTGTAGTAATGGCATGATATAGTGGGTGATTTTCCTGTGTTATCAATGTAGTCTCAAGAATTAGAGTTATTAGGTATTATCCAGGTTGTTGTGTGTTTCTTTTATTCTAGTAGTAGACTGAATGTGAATTAAATAAGATTTAATGTTACCAGTGCTGGAATCTACAGGAATAGGTCTTTTAATGTATTAGTAACGCTTGGTTATGTTGCTATCAGCCTGTCAATTAGCCTTTTCTTGTTTTGCAAAGACAAAACCAGGAAAGGAATCCAGGCAAAGGGATAACCCTATATTATCAAATGATTAACTCTCTTTCATTCCACTAAACAGGATTTTTAAAATATGACCACGCAGAACCTGAGATAAAGGTGCACACTAAGAGAGCTAACCTTGATAGTTTATTATGTTTTGCAAGCAGGTGTTCCACTTGGGCTCTGTATCACGCACTGGCCATGCAAATGCAGTGTACAAATGGAAAATACCCTTCAGACCCTGAGAAGAATAAAAACAAGAGAGAATCTGTGATGGGTGAGAGCAGAAAAGTGCACCTTGAAGCAGGGGATGCCTTGCTGGCACTGCCTATCGCATTCACCACCACCATGTTTTTTCTCTCTCTTTTTCTGCAGGTTGTTGTTTCTTGAGGGCCAGTAAGTAATAATGCCCCTAGTGATACTCTAGCACATTTGCCAACTAATATTGATTCTATCTGACATGCGAAGAGTTGTATGACTCTTAATTTTCTATTAGCCCAAAGGCATGATCTATTTTAGGCACTCTAAAAGCAACCGTTGAACAAAGTTTAGTGATCATTCAAAATCAATATATCAGAATATACAAAAGTTGAAGACCTCTTTCTAACCAGATAGAGATTAACACAGACTGGGACCTTCAGGGATTTATTTCCAGGTTGCAGAAAACTTGTGTTGCAGACCTCCAACTCCTGCAAAACAAAGTCTTGAAACACTATTTCCTGCTGGTTCCTTCTCTCAACTATTTCAGTGCTGTATCAAACATGTAAATTCAGATCTGAAGGTCAAGGAGCCTTTCTTTTGCTGTCAGAGAACACAAATTCCCTTTCTTGGGAGTGTTAATTCACATTCACTTAAGTGTAGCCTTTCCTTGTCCATCCTTCCTTGTACTGTGTAGCTCAGCCTCTTTCCTTTGCAGTCTCTTTGAAGATCGCCCAAAGCTCCCAATTGTCCTCTCTGATTCTACACTACATTAGTGTCGCGGGTTAAGCAAGATCTACCTGTGCCCGTGACAGGGGGGCAGCTGGCCCAAAAGGGCCGCTGGCCCAAAAAGGGAAGGGGAAAAGGGAATGGGAAAAGAAAACAGCAGCAGCGATCTAAGGAGGCACACTTATTTACTAAATACTATATCAGAATACAGAATAATACAATATAATACAATATAATTGTAATTAAGCAAAAGAGAGAGAGAGAGAGTGAGTCCCAAAAACCGAAAGGCCTACTGTAAGCTCTAGGCGAAACGGCTGGAAGGCACCCCACGCTCCGAGGATCCGAGAGAGTGTGTGATTTCAGTCACGGGAGTGAGATTATATACTGTCCTGGTCCCGTGACTTACCTCCTGACCGTGATGTCCTCTGGGAAATGTAGTTTTCTTCTGTGAACTATCCATACTTTACATGATGTTGTGATGTGGAATACTGATAGCAAAATTACAAAAGTATTAAACCATGACAATTAGTCTACTTTCTACACTACACTAGTCTACATTTCTCCTATCTCAGGTGGGCATCTCACCCATCCCCAGGAAAAGCATTCAGATATTAACCTTCAGAGGTAGCAGTCTCCTTCTGAAATATTGCATAGCCAGTGGCCCAAGATGCTTCCTCCAGCCAAAGCTGGGCACCGATCCTGGTGAGAAAATCACCAGTGCTGTGTAGTCTCACCCTATCTGAAGAGGAGTTTCTGGACCCTCTTTGCCTAAACTGACACTTTATTTTAACTTCAGAAATCATTGTGCATACTGTGATTTATAACTAAAATTCCATAAACATGAAATTGTTGAAAATGAGTAATTAGATGAAAAATATCTGAGGTGAAATTTGTGCTTCACAAAATCAGAACTGAGTATTTTAAAAGACATAGAAAAAAGAAACAAGGACTTCAAATGAGCTTTTTTTTCCTCCATCAGTTTTATGGGAGTATTTTGGCACAAATTCTAGTGATGAATAAAGCAAATCTTCCCACCAGCACAAAATTTCCTTCCAAATTAGTTATTACTCTTGTTAATCATAGGTGAAGTAGATAGAAATGTCTGGCTTTTAAGTTTCCTGGAATCAATTTTATGACTATATTTTCTACTGTTTCTGTCAGGCGTCAAGCATTTGGAATGAAACAGTCTGTATATGATATCTCTTGGTGACAAATATTTAAGGAAATCTCACTTAAGCTCTTGTTTCAGAATGTAACATGGAGAAGGTCCAGTAGATTGCAAGAATGCAAGCACAGTAGATTGTTAGAGTGCATGCACGCACACACACATGCGCACACACACATGCACACACAGAAATCTCTTGAAAATCAAACACTTTGATTTCTTGAGATATATAAATGTATTTCTTTTCAGTAACCCAGGATGGTCATCTTGATATTCTTTGTATGAGCTTTATTGCTCAGTTAATAATATCAAAATATAAGAACTAGGAAAGTCTCTCTGTACATATCCAGACTCATTTTAGAATTCTACAGCTAAATTCAGAAATGGTTAACTGCACTGGGAAAATATTTCTTTGTGATTGATCCAGGCACATACATTTTCTCTGAAAAATGACTGAGCAATAATTCAAGCAGTGAGAAAGGTTTTCTTTTAGTCATTCATTCTCATCGGACCATATAAGTCAGGAAGATATTTATTTTCTTTCTTCCCTTAATAATATCCAAAGACAAAAATATAAAAGGAAACATATTCTTTAATAATTGCAAAATGTAAGGAAGAAATATTTTACAGCATTCTGAAATATGGCAGAATTGGAGGACTAAATTTTATGTTTCTTAAAGTTTCTTTTATACTGCATATCTGTATTCTTTTATACCTTAACACTGATTAAAAAATATACTGAAGTGTACTATAAATCATAACTTCCATAAAGGTCACTGAAAATAATTCATGGCTTTATGAAAAATAAATAAATAAATAAATAAATGATAATCTCTTCAGTGTGTTTCAAGTTGAGGTCTCCTATCTCTGGGAGTCTGAGCAGACCTGACACAATAAAATTTATTATATGTATATATATGTAAATATATTTAATGTAAAACAATTTATTTTCCATGTTTTCATTATTTAAATTAAACAAATATGGATTGCATGTGTTTGATTGGGTATAAACCTAGTTTTATATCCTGTACATACATAAACACTCGTAACTTCTTCAGCAAAGGATGCATAAAGTAAGGTAAGTTTTCTCTTTTTTTATTTTAGTGTTTCCAACATTTTCCAGCACTTTATATATATATATATATATTTAATTATTTGTTTTTAGATATGTCAGGTACAATGATGCAATGATGTATGCCTTATACGATCTTCAGAAATCGGATTAGTGTAATATTAGAAACATTAATGAAGAAGAAATCTTCAAAGAAAAAATAAATATTATCCTTTTTTTTTTTTTTTTTTTTTTTAATAATATATAGATTCCTCTACAAATTATATTAAGGAAAGCTCTTCTGGTGATCCTCTAAATTATGTAATTCAGACCTACTATTTCTTGCAGGGTAAGAATTCTGTCCTTAACAAACCATAACTCATAAACGGCTTGATGTGAAGGAAGATGAAGTACTGATACAAATATGTACATTTAGTTTCCTAGACTGTCTCAAAATGAACATACATTTTAATGGAGTTTGAAATCGTTACGCCTTGGTAACAGTTATTGTGTAACACAAACAATTATGACTGAAAGAGATGATAAGCTCTACAGTTTAAAAGGTTTAAAACTGAAGATCCTTTTTTTGTTGTTATTATCTGATAGAAATAGTAGAATTAAAACACCACAGAAAGTAGTATGTATGTATGTACTATGTAGTAGTCTTCTGCTTCTGCCTACTCAGAACAAAGATATATATTTTTAATCACACATACCATAAAAATGCACTGTGTGAACTATATGTCCTTAAGTACAGAAAAATAGAAAGGATAAAGAGCTACTTCAAAGAACAAAAAGTCTGAATATAAGCACATGTACCTGCTTTTTTTTTTTTTTTTTCCCCCCTGAGCCCTGAGAGTATTCTTCATTCATATTGTAAAATCTAACAAGAGAATTGTCATGGTTTTACGTTTTTTGGTTTTTAGTATTCCACATCAAC
>JAPSGF010000127.1:639212-685408 GCA_035772895.1 Perdix hodgsoniae
GGGGGGGGGAACGCTCACTTACTGCTTGGCAGTGGGCTCTTGGAGGCAGCGTTTTCCTAGCCATCCCAAACTTTTCAGGTTTGACTTGGTCTCGGGAACTCTCTCTCCTATCTTTTTTGATTTATTAGTCTCAATTTCAATTAGATCTTATTGTATTGTGTTATTTTGCATTTCCAATATCATAGTTAGTAAAATAAGTTTTCCTCCATAGATTGTTGCCGCTGTTGTTTTTCTTCCCCTCCTTCCTTCCCATTTTGTGTGGGGCCGGGGGGGGGGGGTAAGAGGGGCAGGGGCGTATTGCTCTCAAGGACTGCTCCTTCCAGTCAGTATAGATGCTTTGGATTCCTCCGGCCCAAGTGCAAAACCTTGCACTTTGCTGTGTTGAACCTCATCAGGTTCACTCAGGCCCACCTTTCTAGCCTGTTGAGGTCCCTCTGAATGGCATCCCTTCCTTCCATCGTGTTAACCACACCACTCAGCTTGGTGTCGTCAGCAAACTTGCTGAGCGTGCACTCGATTCCATCATCTATGTCATTGGTAAAGATTTTAAAGAGCACCAGTCCCAATACAGACCTCTGGGGGACACTGCTTGTTACCGGCCTCCACCTGGACACAGAATCACCTTCTGTCTGTGGCTTTTTAACCAATTTCTTATCCACGGTGTGGTTCACACATCAAATCCACATCCCTTCAATTTGGAGATAAGGATGTGGTTGGGGACCATGTCAAAGGCCTTGCTCAAGTCCAGGTTAATGACATCAACCGCCTTCCCCTTGTCTACCAATGCCGTCACTCCATCATAGAAGGTCACCAGATTGGTTAAGCATGATGTTCCCCTGGTGAAACCATGCTGGCTGTCTCAGATCACACACCAATTCCTCATGTGATCAAGCATGTTGCCCAGGAGGATCTGTTCCATGATCTTCCCAGGCACAGAGGTGAGACTCACCAGCTTGTAGTTCCCGGGCTTCTCCTTGCTCCCTTTCTTGTAAGTGGGAGTGACGTGACCCTTCCTCCAGTCATCAGGGACCTCAGCTGACAGCCACAACTTTTCAAATATGATGGAGAGTGCCTGGGCAACTACCTCAGTCAGCTCCTTCAGATCCCTGGGATGCACAGGGATCTGTGATAGACCTGTACACATTCAGTCTCTTGAGGTGGTCTCGGAATTGCTCTGCCCTCACAGTTGGAGGGGGGGGGGGGGGGATTTACTGCCCCAGTCCCCACCTAGAGGTTTAGCTAGAGGTTTAGGAATGCAGGTCTCAGGGATATGAGAAGTACTGGAATCCTAGCCACCAGTGAAGACCGAGGCAAAGAACTCATTCAGTACCTCAGCCTTCTCTTCGTCCACTGAAGCCAGTTCTCCCTTTACATTTACCAAAGGAGGTACACTTGCTTTGGCCTGTCTCTTCTGGCCAATGTACCTGTAGAATGTCTTCCTATTGTTTTTCACATCCCTCGCAAAGTTCAGTTCTGCCTGCATCTTAGCTTTCCTGATCCCATGTCTGCAAGTCTGGACTTGTATTTTTCCCAGGTGACATGCCCTTCTTTCCAGAGCATGTACGCATCTTTCTTTGCCCTCAGCACGCCCAGCAGGTCCTTGCTGAGCCATGCCAGTTTCCTACCTCCTCTACCTGCTTTCTTATTCAGAGGGACAGAGAGCTCTTGTACTCTCAGGAAGGCATCCTTGAAGAGTAGTCAGCTCTACTCAACATCTTTATTTTTAAAGAAAGCATCCCAGGGGATCTTGGCCAACAGTCCGTTGAATAGCTTGAAGTTCACTCTTCCAAAAGTCAGGGTCCTGACACCACTCTTTGCCAGGCCAAGATGGTTGAAGTCCCCCATAGGACTAGAGCCTGTGAACATGATGCCTCCTGCAGCTGAAGCAAGAAAGCCTCGCCAACAGTCTCCCCTTGATCAGGTGGCCTGTAGTATACTCCTATCACCAGCTGGTCTTTGTTACACCCATCCCTAATTCTAACCCACAGGCTCTCAACCTATTCCTGACTGTTTCTCTGAGGGAGTTCCTCACAGTCTATCCATTCTTTGACATAGAGGGCAAATCCCCCACTCTTCCTACCTTTCCTATTTCTTCTAAAGAGCCAATATCCCTCAATGGTG
The DNA here is from genome assembly GCA_035772895.1 of Perdix hodgsoniae. NCBI lineage: Eukaryota > Metazoa > Chordata > Aves > Galliformes > Phasianidae > Perdix > Perdix hodgsoniae. The sequence continues at coordinate 641,334 of JAPSGF010000127.1, forward strand.
GTATTCCAGTCATCAAACCACGTTTCCACGATAGTAACAAGGTCATAACTATCCAAGCGCATCACAGTTTCCAACTCATCCTGCTTATTTCCCAGGCTGTGTGCATTGGTATAAACGCACTTCAGCTGGACTTTCCATCTCACCACCTTTATAGAGGATCTAGGATCCCCTAGAACAGCAGCATCCCCAGCATCCCCCTGCCCTAGTCCATCCCTTTGTGCTCCACCATCTTTGCCCATCAAGTTTGGTACAAGCCCTCAAATGACCTACTTAGTGCCAGCTGCCCTCATTTTGTCCCCTTTCCCCATCATACCTAGTTTAAAGGCCTTTCAATGAGTCTCGCCAGTTCCTCAACTAAGATCCTCTTACCCCTCAGAGACAGGCTACTTCCATTTGCAGCCATCATGCCAGACACCAAGTAAATTGTCCTGTGGTAAAAATAATAATAAATAAATAAATAAAAATAAATAAATAAATAATCAATCCTGTGTTTGCATGAACTTCTAAGCCATTTTTGGATCCTCTCAGTATCCTTCCCTGCCTCTGAAAGTATAGAATAAAACACCACCTGCACACCCACTCCATCAACTACCCGCCCTAGTTCCTTTCAGAAAGGAATCACTTCTGACAACCACCCTTCTGTCCTGGGTGGAGGCAGTCTTGAGGCATGGGGTTGACTGCCTCACCCCAGGCAACCTCATGGCTGGATCTCCCTTCACACCCTCACTCACCTCTCCTTCAAGTTCCAGGGCCTCAAACCCATTGCAGAGGCACTTGGGGAGCCGAGGATGGTCAGGACTGAGGATGCCCAGTTTGTCTAGCCGGTACCTGTTTCCACTCCTCCTCCTTTCTTGAATTGTTGCTTGGGGGAGGAGAGGACAGGGGGCTCATTGCAGCACCATCTTCCTGCCTGTTCCCCTCTCCCACCTGTTTGCAAGGCAGCAGAGGGTGACATGCTCCATGTGGAGCCTCAGCTGCGTGCCAAAATCTCAAGGCTGATAGGGACTGGCACCACCAATCAGTCTCCCTCTCACACTCCCTTATGGTCCTCAGCCACTCCACCTCCCCCTTCAGGTCAACCACAAGTCTGAGTAAGTCATTTTGCCTGTCACATCTTATACAAGTGCCACCTCCATTGCCCAGATCTGCAAAGGCCAAGTTCTAGCACGCATGACAGCCAGTGACCTGTGTACTAGCATCTTGTGTTGGGACCTCAATCTGAGTCTCCACACTTGTTTTAGCATCAGCTATCCTTTCAAGCATGCACAGGACCTCAGTCTGGGTCTCCACGTTCTTTTTGGATGCAGCCTTCCTTCTGCTTGAGCATGGGACTTCTGTCTGGGTGTCCACAATTTTTGTGGTGGTAGTCTTCCACCAGGGTGCAGCCATTGCAAAGCAGCAGGCACACTAACACTACTAGATAGCCTTAATGAGGTGTGACTGATCAGTCCCATCATGCTGCAGGTAATGCTGGCTCTGCCCTCACCCTGTTGACAGTCATTAACAAGAGCCCCCACACTTTCACTCACTTGACAGTGATAACAGTGTAGTCCTGAGTATGGGTAGCTTACAGTTTCTCCTAGTTAAAACACTCATGTGATTCTCATACCCCATACCGTATTCTAATTGTTCTACTGTTTTCCTAGTATTTCTTGAGGATAATGTAAGGTGAAGAATGGAAATGAGAAGTGTACAAACTGTTTTCTAGTTACTTTTGAAGCGAATCTCAAACTCTTTCTTTCTACCTTCACCTTTCTTTATAGCAGTGTCCTAAAAACCAAAACACAATGAAATAAAACTAAAAGCCAACCAACCAAATGTAACAACAACAAAAACTCAAACCCTTAAAAATTCCAGCTTCAGACACTTTCAAAAGCTGAAGACAGGAAGAAATATCAGAATGATTCGTCTGACCCAAGAAGAAAGATAAAGTGTAGCTGTTCAAGGAAATAATATTCTTTCCTTAAAACAACCATTGCAACAAAACACCAAAGGGGAAAAAAAAAATACAGCAACAAAACACATTTGAATGCATTAAGACATGTTCCTGGAAAAAAAAAAAAAAAAAAGAAGGATTTTATTTTGATAACTATAGTTCATTAGCTTTTGGTTTCAGAATGTTCACATTTACTTTTTTTTTTTTTTTTTTCTTCCCCCCCCCCCCCCCCCCGAAAAAAAAAAAAAAATCACCGTAGCATTTTTAAATTACTTTTAAAAATGAAATATTTGCTAATCTATGTTACAATAAATAAAATCCAAAATGGAGCAAACTTAAGTAAAAGTATCAGTACATGCCCACAAACAGTTTACATTATTTTATTTCTATAAAAAAGTAAATTTTTCATTTATCAAATTTTGCTCTAGAATATGCATTAAAAACAGAATATACAGGAATGAGAAATAAGGAAAATCTAATAGTACTTTACGTAGTATGCAATTTTCAATTTGGATTTTTATTTGGAGATCAAATGCCTTCCTTCTTTATTTCACATAAATTTCATAGAATCATAGAATCTCAGAATAGTTTCAGTTGGAAGGAACCTTAAAGATCATCTAGTTTCAGCACCCTACCCTGCACGGGAACACTTTCCATGAAACGTGGTTGCTCAAAGTTCCATCCAATCTGGCCTTGAACATTTTCAGGGATGAGGCAACAACAGCTTCTTTGGTTCCAGTGCCCCACTACCTCCATTGTGAAGAATATTTTCTCTATAACTGATGTGAACCTACCCTTTTTTGGTCTCAAATTTTTTAACCTTGTCCTGTCACTACACTTCCTGATAAGGCATCTTTTCTCCATCTCTCCTGCAGGCTCCCATTCACTAGTACTGATAGACCTATGTGAGGTCTTCCCAGAGCCTTCTTTATGTTAAATAAATCCAACCTCCTCAGACTTAAGTTTATTCAAACTCAAGATAAGAATAGTAAGACAGAAAGTAAATAATAATTTTAAAAGCATATTAACATTCAGCATTTTTACTTACTGCTTTCAAGTGACTGAAAACTGAATTTTCTTTTAAGATTTTATTAAAAAAAAAAAAAAACCCAAAAACATAAGAAACAGCAAAACAGCATATTTGTTTGCCTACTGAAAGAACAAATAACATACAAACAGTGTTGAAGACACACTTTCTCTACAATTTTTAGAGAGAAAGTTCTCCAGGAAAGGCCAGTAAGGTTCACAGAAGAATGTGTTAGTAGGGAAAAACTTTAAAAATAAAAGTAGAAAATAAACTTGTAATAGATTTCCATAGCAATTTATGTAGTGTATATATATAGGACTAGATCGTCAATCAGTATAATGTTAACATGAATCATATTTAAAAACGCAATCTTGCATTTCTTCAAATGCACATTTCTTCAAAAGAAACCATAGAAAATAATACAGAGTTTCTGACAGTTTTCTACTGTTTATATTTTATATCAACAGTGCATGAAGACATCAATCCTAACCTGGTATGAAATCATGTTAACACAGATTGATAGCAACTTATCTGACATTGATCAGACTCTGACTATCCCTTTCATCATTTGGTAACAAATTTGAATGATAAAGGTGAACTGGTACACCTACATAACATAGACACAGGTTTTTTTTTAACCATGTCCTAATAATGGTTTTATTAACTCAAGGAAGTCTGATTTAAAAGTTTAAAAATAGTTAAATATGAGATAGTTACAATGGCTTAATAGGATATAGCTTATCTGACAGATATATAGTGATAATAGTAATCTTGCCACTCCAAACAAAAAAATGCATTTGCTTTAATTGGTTTCATTGAAGACAGCTGAACTGTACATAAATTCAGTGTGCACTATTTCACCATAACTCACCCATATGTGCCCTCCCTTGCAAGAAGGCTAACAGTATTCTTGGCTGTATTAAAAAATATCACCAGAAGATCAAGACAGGTAATCCTCCTGCTCCGCTCAGCACTTGAGAAGATGCACTTGGTGTGCTATGTCTAGTTCTCGACCTAGACAATCAGTTCCAGGGCGGGTACATTTTACAGTGAAGCAGGGGTTTACATCATACAGGTGTATTGCTGTGCTGGAGAAGCCCCAAGCAAACATGGAGACCTGCCTGGAGCTGGCAGCTCCCATAGGAGCCGTAGACAAGACATGGACAGGGACAGGAAGGTGGCCATTTCCCACATATAGAGAAGCAGCTTTAAGGGAGTTCTGAGGCCAGGGTGTCATTCCTGAAGTATAGACACAGCTTTTAAAAAAATCTGGCTTCCCACACCTAGCTCTAAAGGTACAATTCTCTTGGTTGTTTTCTGTTGTATACGCTTTCATTGTGCGGATGTCTCAGATGTTTAAAAAAGAAGTGGAAACTGAACTTAAACTGAATAAATCCCATAAGTCTCAGAAATGCTAAACATTAGTTAGATCTTTCCAAAGTTGAGTAGCAGCTGGTAGTAGACTTGTAGAATTGGATATGTTCATTTAGGCATTGGTAAGTTAAGAGTAAGCATTGTATCTCTCTATGCTACTTTGACAACAGAAAATAACTGAAAACACAGAAAGGATGAGCCTTTGATTTATCTCTTCGTTTCCCTTCTTTCACCCAGAAGGATCTCTAGAGGGAAGATAATGGATTTACACGTGTAATAATTGGCTAAATAGCAGGTGGCTCTTTAGACAAGGTATGGGAGGCTTTAGAATACTTAGTCAAACTTTCAGAAATTAGAATCTCTGAGAAATCTCTACTAAGAATATGCATACCACTCTTTTTAAAGCTTATAACTAGGCCAGACAAGGACAGATTTTGACAGGAATGCCAAAAAGGAAATCCATTATGCAGAAGTCAGTTCAGTGCCAAATTTCAAATTCCTATTGCCAGAATTCTATTAACATTCAAATATAATGCATTTTTTCCATAGCTTCATGCAGTAGCTGAAGTGTGTCTTGCTAGAAGTTAAAAATATACTCAACATTGTCAAAATTTCAGCTTGAGGTAATTCTTAACCTAATTGGGAAAAATCTGTATAAATAATAAGCATCTGAAAACTGGTCCAAAAATTGAAGTTTCTGGGAACACTGAAAATAAGAGCTAATAGGCAATAACAGAACAGAACAGAAGAGTCTTGCCAGAATAGCATGCTTTCATCAGGGAAAGCACCTGAGAGTTATTAACTTCACCTTATACTTCTACAATAAACTCAGCACCAAGTTAAAAAGAGTCCTATTTGTGCCACCTAAGTCAGTGGAACTTCTAGTCTAAAATTATTAGATTCAAAACTAAAATAGCGGAGAAGAATTTCAGTAAATAAATTCCATCTGTCTGCATAATTTTTAATACTAAAAAGACAATAATTCTCAACTGTCTCATTAGTGAACTACTTTTTGTTATTACAATACTAATTTTCAAATTAGAGAAAATAGAGAAAAACTCTGCATGTGCTTCAGAAAAAAACTAGAACCTCTTCATGTATCAGATAAAAACATGTATCATCACTCTTGCATCCTGAAGCATATCTCCATAACATTTTTACTGGTAAAGTGGTTATTTGTACAAATAGATTTCAAACACTTGGACCCTACTTTCCCACACAAACGTTTTCTTCCTTCATTTGAACTGCAATTATTTTCTAGAAAAGATGTCCCCTCCTCTTTCCTGTATGTATTTCATTCTCACTGTGTGATGAGTGCAGTTAGAGCATTAAGAGAAAAAATGTTATAGCTTGTTCCAACTAAGATTTTTGTATTGTTTGTTTACATGGCTCATTACTTGATGTTCCTTTTACTGGAAAATGTAATTAACTATTAGAAGGGTTAAAAAGCAGCTAATCTAAACTACGATTTGAAGATAGACTTGCAGAATCTTAGATTATAATATATATCTAGTGCTCACAGGAAGAAAGAGGGACAGGGAATTAAAGGAGTAACTATACATATATATCTTTTTCCTGATACGACTAGAATTTAGACATTCCCACTCCATTGTGTTGTATTATAGTACTTTATGTCCTGGGATTATTTTGTTTTCTTGTAGTGATCAAAGTGATCAAAGTTCTTAGTTTTCTGTTAAATGATTATATTAGTTATTTGCAATTACCTCAATTTTAAGTACAATGACTTTAGTTTTTATTTTCTCCCTCTTTTTTTTTTTTTCTCCCAGTTTTTGTGCTTTGTCCCATTTTAACAATATTTTGTTTCCTATTTTGATAAATATTTACACTTGGCAATAGCCAAGCCATAATTTATCATAGCTGTGACAGACTAATATAAATATTAGTTGACTTCAGCATTACTTTGGAGTTGATCAATGATATTTGATGTGATGTCAGCCACCTGCTTTGCACATTCTGTTCCTTGCAGTCTTCTGGCAGTACTTTGTGACCAAGATTCAAACACTAAATTTCATTAAACAAAGGTAAGAGTTTTTTTATTATTAGTGGTGTATTTTTTTGTTTGTTTGTTGTTTTGTTTTGCTTTTAGTCTTTCAGAAACACAGCAGTTCATATGAGGAACAGAAAAACAAAAAAGAATACGCACATATTCTGCAAAAAAATATAGCTCTGATATCCATGGGGGGGGGGGGGGGGAGTGGAGCCTTCACTTCCACCAACATCATCTAAATGTCAAAAGGTTGTTGTATAAGAAAACTATGTAATTATTTATTTGCTCAGTCAGTGACTTTTGCCTACAGTATTTATAAACTTTAAAGGAGTACTAAAAGAGCAAAAATCAGTTAATCAGTTTGACATTACAAAAAAGCAAGCAAAAAAACAACCCTAACTACTGTTCACTTTCTTCTAAACTAACCTAGAGATGCTTTTGTTTATCACATTACATACTAGTACACTAGATAACATTGTTTTAGAGGAAACTAGAAATAAATGGAATGAAGCAATTTAACTGAGACCTGGATATAGAATCCTAGATTTGTTAAGTTTGAAAAAGACATCCATGCACAGCTGTATTAAACTGATAAACTTTTGACATTTTAATTCAGACTTCAACTCAAATGGATTGAGGTCAGTTACAATCAATAAAGTTAATGGAATTTGTCAGTTTGTCTTCTTTAAGCACAGCATTGAAGATAAAGACACTGAAAACTAATTTACGAATTTCTCTACATTTAAATGAACGAGGGACCACCTGTAGGACTCATTTAATTTAGAAGAACAACTTTACAGGTAATATGAAACTTGTCACTAAAATATTATGCTTAGTAGCAGTCCAAGAGTTAGATCAACCAGATGGCACACAGTGGTAGATAGAACTATTTTTGGCACCTAATATTAAACATAGTTATAACAATATGTAAGTACTATTAACGTACATGTCCAAGAGAAAGAACAAGATTTATGAGAGCTTGTTCTATTTTGTTGTAACATTCTCGAACCTTATTTATCATAAAACATTAATTAACTAATACAGGTTTTTGCTGCTGGATATAACTCCCAAATGCACAGCAGACTGCCATAATTTTTCAAATCTTTAGTATTCTTCTAGTCTCAGTGAAAATGCTCTGTAACACTTCAAAATATTTGGCTGTGGTTTCCTAATAGCCTGTACTCTTCATTTTTCACAGACTAGAACAAGAAAATTGTAATTTCAGCAATTAAATTACAGAATCAAGATAAAAGAGACTTACAGAAAAAAGATACATTGGAAAAAATATTTAGTAGCAATCTATTGACTTCTGATATTCAGCAATGACATAGATGTCATGTTTATACTTTGGAGAAATTGACTTACTGAGTATGTACAGAATTTCTTATTGAGCTCACTGAAAGCAAATTTCAGAATACTAGAGTTTGCAGAACTCTTCATTTGCATTGTTCAAACCCTTATGCTGCTATTCTAATGATGAAATTTTCATATGATATGATCTATGCTAATCTTCCAACACTGAAGAGCAATAAGAATAAATCACTGATGTAAGTTAATTCTTGGAGGCCTTCTTTCTGGTGCTTTAGAATTATCAAGTTTCATATGACAACATTTTATCTGTACTTGACTTAATATCTCTAAATGATGATTGATATTAAAGATTTTTCTTCTGTTGTTGCCGTTCATTTTCTTTTTAAATTTTTACTATCCTCAAGTTTTAGCTTCCATAACTTGACACCTTTATCCAAAATAAGTGAAGAGCCAAATAAAAGCATAGCTGTGTTTCAGGGTGCTTGCTGAACTTTTAAATTTTCACTTGATAGTAAATTACATACACCTTTTAAAATCAGGAAAATAGGGGAGATTTTTTTTTAACACAAAACTTTTAATGGGAACTCTGTTTATTGATGAAGGAAAAGGAATGTGAATAAAAATCTTATTTGGAAGGCAGATTTATAGAAAGACTACGTACAAAACTTTAAAGGATAACATTGTGAGAGCTGGTGGGGAGCACACATTGAGGTGTAGAAAAATGGGAAAAGAAGAAAAAAAAAATAATCAGTGTCTATGATTTATAAAAGAGCAGACTACAGAAAGTAGTTTTCCTGATAAGTTTGACATTATATTGATTTCTAGGGAGATGAATTGAGAGAACTGAAAAGATTATACTTCTCACTGTTTCCTGCAGGAGCAAGTATAATGCAGGAAATTACTTTTGTACCATATGAGCTTTCTTCTGAACTTTTGAAGATTTCAAGCTGCACTGTTTTTCATGTATATTTTACATTTTGAATTCTGTGAAATATTGCCCATCAACTTTATGCTATCTTTTGTCTTAACTGCTAAACTGGTTACATAAGACTTGCAAAAATTAGACTTAAAGGGATGATATGGAAAGAAAAAATCCCAGTGATCTGTATTTTGTTATCAGTAGAAAGTACAGGTATTCAGCATCTTTCAAATTCTTCCATGAGGTCTGGTTGTTGGTGAAATAGGAGAAAATAAAAATCAGAAAAACTCAGTGAATCAGTTTCTACACAGACCAAAATGACATAGATATTTTTAACCTTAAGATTAAAAATTTGAAAAATTAGTATGTTTCTAGGTAATGTGGACTTATTATAATAATGATAGAATCTCACAACATAAATTACGATTCTTTGTAATAATATGATTATGTCTTATTGCATTCCCTAGATGATACAGAGAATTATGTCAGTGTCTGCAGAACACTCTGTATAGATTTCAAAGAAAGACTATTAGAAAAGGAATAACAAAGATATAGTGAGTTTGTGTACTGATACCTTTTGTTGGAGTCTGGAAGAGCAATACATCTGTAATTTGCTGAAAACGACTGGGATCTGTGAGGCAGAAAAATAAACTTGGGCACAAAAAGACATGTCACAAGTGATTGCAAATGTCAATACATTTAGGAAAGAAATGTCAGGACATACAATAAATTTGTACTGTATGTGTATGTTTTGTTTTATTTTCATTTATCCTTAAGCAGAATTATCTGATGGGGTGTGGGGGGGGGGAAAGACATGTAAAGTATTTTCTTAGAGGGGTGATCCAGTCCTTTGATCATCTTGGTGGCCCTCTGTTAGAATCTTTTCAATATTTCCACTTCTCTCTTCTATTAGCTGTGGCCTAAGGGGGTCCAGAGCTGTACTGAGTACTCCAGGTAAGGCCTTTGCAATACTGAGGTTGAATGAAGAAACTGTACTGAATTGAAATACAGGGTAATATCTTACACTTAAGAAGACGTAAAACCCAGAGACTGAATATGAAATGTAGAAAACAGAATACTATAGTAGAAGAGCTTATGCTCAAAGTCACCTCATAATAAAAATTAAAGACGGTCAGAAATCTTACTGAAATTCAAACAAAACTGTTTACTTAATAACATCTGCCTAGAAAAAGCTTATTCCTGAATATATTTTATATATAAATCCCATTAGAATGCAACTCAGGTAGATATCTCTGGTAAAACAACATTCTTAGCCTTGAAATATGTAAATATTGTGAGAAGCAGCATGTGTTTGTCATACTTGAAAGATCTAATATACTGTTTTCCTAAAAACAAAGATCAGTCAAGTTGGGCCATTGTTTCATTTATTTAAATACATATGCTAGGATCTGTGGAGAGAAAATTGGAAAAGTTAGCTCTGCATCATAGTGAAGAAGTACTGCTTGAATGTTGATGTAGACTAAAATATTAGAAATTTCTGTTTGAATTTGGATGTTCAGTTTCATATTATTATATCATAAGAGCTTCTTATCTTCTTGATGGCAGGATGTTTTAACAGGAGCAGACAATCAGAATCAGTGTAGTTCTCTCTGGAATCAATATTCTGGAGCTCCAGTGCCTCCATGCTATTACAGAAAGATAAGCAATATTTTCTTGCAACATGTAGCAGAAACATTTATTTAGATTGCAGTTGTAGAGCCAAAGCTCCTTAAAAGTCATGTTTAGCAATGGATATTTGGCAGGGTTCTTCATACATAATTGTGTTCCCAAATGGTGTGATACCGACTCAGGAAATCATGTAGTAAAATAAGTGTCTTTCATTAGGAGGAAAACAATGAGACTGTTACAGCTATACATTCAGAAGTTTCTGAATTTTTTAAGTAAAATAGGTTATGGCTGTTAGTCTGACCTCCTGTATGGAGAAATTGGAACAGGCTGCCCATTGAGTTGGTGGTGTCACTGCCCCTGGAGGTGTTCAAAAATCATGTGGATGTGGCACTAAGGGACATGTTTACTAGGCATGGTGGAGATAGACTGGTGGTTGGACTGGATGATTTTAGAGGTCTTTCCAACCTTAATGATTCTATGACTTTGTGATTCTATGGAAAGAAAATTAAATCAAGAATGTTGATTAATTTTGTTGTGATTAATTGACTTTGATTAACTATTTAAAAACATGTTTTACAATTCTATACTTTGTCACTCTGATTCTCTTTTAAAATGGGTAAGCAATGCTAAAGGAATTAGATTAAATTTGTAAAATTCTTAAGACTAGTTGTAATCAATTTTAAAAGTTATGGCAGGAACTGAGTGAATAGCTATCAAGGCACAAAGGAGTTTTTCACTGAATTAGAAATCAAGAGACGTGTTTTATTGCTTGTTCTATTTCTTGTTCCTAAGGCACTTCACCTCTCTGTACCTCATTTTCTGTAAAATGGATATAGTGATATTGCAGCATTTTTGTAAAGTTCTTCACAGTCTAGACATATTACATTACATTACATTTAAGTCATATAACTCCAACTTCTATTGTTACCTATGCTACCTACAATACAAGTCTTGATATTACACTAACATTTTTAAGATTCAGCTGTATATTTAGGAGACAACCTTGCTGATACTTTTGCCAATACCCTATTTAACTCTTTTTCTGTATCATGAAAAACATGACAATATTTATTACCATGTAGATCACTCTATCTGATGACACTTGGGCAACGCATATAGAAATAAATAGATAGATGCGGATATATATATGTATACGTGTCCACATATATACCCACATATGAGAAAAACTTCTTGAAAGACATACACAATCTTTTGACAAGGATGTGTAAGAACACTGCTTTTTATTTGCTTATTTTTTCTTATAAGGCCAGATTTCTATACTCTTCTTCATATTCAGTACTACTCTTATCAGACACCCATATGCCATTTTGAATATGTACCACAATTATATCAAGGATACATCCTTCCAAGTGACACTCAGCTATTAGGAAAATGGTGTGTTAAAACATTATTTCTACTGCTCTCTATAATTTAAATCTAGGATTAAATGGGATTGTCACTTAAAATAGTTGAGGACTCATTTTATTTCTAGCTTTTATGATTGTGTAGCTTAAGAAAAACTAAGTGAATAGTATGATAAGCTAGAATCTGACAGTTGTTTTATGTACTCACAGAGTAAGTACAAAGTAAGAACAAAGTGTTTCATTGTCTCATTTCAAACTTCATAATGAGAAACAAACTTATAGTATGCTTCATCGCACTTCAGGAAAATGTCAGATCGGAAGTGAATCTCAGATTAGTTCTATTACAGTATGCTTAGGCGGGCAGAAAAAACAGAGATATGTTTTGCCATTCTTGCTCTCACTTTTTCAGTTCTACATAGTTTTAGCTAGTTAGAAGTGGTGTAAAATTGGATTCCTGACTACTCTGTTGAGTTAGTCAAGTGCTTGTGCGGAATTTTACTTTTTTCCACAATTGTAACAAATGTCTGAGTGAATTCAACAATCTTTATTGTTATTACTATTTTTATTATACATTTTAATATAATAAACTACAATTGTACAACCATCCTCAACTGCAGCACTGATTACATTGCTGCATCTCCTCCAAACATTCACAATCACCACATCTACACACAGCTGTTTCAGAAGGCACATGATTTACATGCTAGGAAATAGATGTAGTACTAATAAGTTTCATCTTGATTTCAGACAGATATTCGTCTAGAGATCTGTGCAAAGACTCTCCACTGAACTTTTCCTTCTGTATTCAGTGATTTATAGGTTTTGAAGAAAGAAGTATGATTCCACTTAATGATTTCATACCACCAGTAATGAAATATATGTATATATCACAATACTATCCAGTTACACAACTTCCCCCACCCCCGCCCCCAAGAGTAAGAGTTCAACTTCATAAACATCATTTTATTTTATTTTTTTCTCCTCCCTCAATTATCTATCACTTTCCAGTTAGTCTGATTTATCTGGAGTATTAAAATCTGTCCCTCCTGAGTAAATAGCTGTTTTCCATAGACTTACAGTAAGCCCTCTTGGGACTCATGGACTGTTACTATCACTTCTCTCAGAGGAGTGCTCCTTTTTGGCAATGCTTTGCAAAGAGCATGAAACAGTTTCTAATTCTGTTTTTGGACTGCGTTTGCACTCTTGGAGAGTTTGTATTTTCTGATTTCCCTACAACATATATAGTCAGCTACAAAGTGATGAAGAAGAATCTCACAAAGCTAAATGAAGTAGTGCTATGTCAAGCCAAAATATTCAAAGCAGAGCAACATCAACAAATAAAAGGACAAAAGTATTTGTAGCTTTATATGAGTATAGTTAGTATATTTTGTGTATGAAATATATGCAGTTACATAGTTTTGTTACAGATATTATGGCATATGCCATTCATAGCATGAATACATAGTATATGGAGGAATGGAGTAATACAGTACATAGTAATTTTTTTTTTTTTTTTTTTTTTTGCAATGATGCATGATAACACTAAAAATTCAGTAGCTTGACAAATTATCCTAATAACATTATATCCAATACATCCATCTTAGATCTCATTATTACTGGTCTGATTATGGCTCTTAGATATTAAACAAGGCGTGGCCAGCAGGGAGAGGGAGATGATTATCCCCCTCTATTCAATGCTTGTGAGGTCCCATCTGGAGGACTGTGTCCAGGCCTTCCAGAACTTGAAGGGAGCATATAAACAGGAGAGGCTGTTTACTTGGGTATATAGTGATAGGACAAGAAGGAATGGTTTTAAACTAAGACAGTGGAAATATTAGTTAGATATCAGGAGTTAGATATTAGGAGGAAGTCTTTCACACAGAGGGTGGTGACACACTGGAACAGGTTGCCCAAGGAGGTTGTGGATGCCCCATCCCTGGAGGCACTGAAGGCCAGGCTGGATGGGGCTCTGGGAAGCCTGGTCTAGTGGTCGGCAACCCTGCACATAGCAGGGGTTTTTAAACTAGATGATCACTATGGTCCTTTTCAACCCAGGTTATTCTATTGTATGATTCTATATGTGATAATCAAAACTGAAATATTCACTTTTTAGATAAGTGCCATTCCTGAGTTAAATTATTGAAGAAAATTTATTTCCAATAGTACAGTTCTGTGTTTCTGTGTGGTTCTTTAAATACAGAGAAACCACAGTGGTAAGCATCAGATGAATAACTTGAAAGGCACTGGCAGATTGAAATGAAGATTCCTGCATTTTGCTCTGTAGGGGGCATATGATGAAAATGAACTTCCTCAAAATGTGACTCAAAGGCACATTAGTATGATTATGATTAAAATTAATATTCTTATAGGGAGTTGAAGCATACTGTTTTTTTTAATGAAAATTTATATGGAAAATTAGACGGGTTAAGTTTCAGTTTTGGAGTCTCATACTGTCTAATGTAAGGTAGATAATTAAACTGTATGATCCACAAAGTAGAAAAGGAATTAAAATACATTTTCAGTGAAGAGACTGAGATGCAGATATCAAGACAGGCATTGAGTTTTTCAGAAAACTGATCAGTTTGTAGAGCGATCACGGGCCAATGTGGTAGAGACCAAAGAAACAGGATGAAAGAAGTTAAGGAATGACCATAGAAACCTATACTATTATACTATTATTATATACTTTTATATAATATATAATATATAATATATATTATATATTATATATTATATATTGTATATTGTATATTGTATATTGTATATTATATATTATTATACACTTTTATACTATTATACATTAAATACTATTATTACTAATTCATAATAGCGTCTGTGCTCTCCTTTCCCATCTCCCTAATTAACATCTGTAATAAACTGGCCGGACCAACATTTGAACCGTTGTTTCTTAATCTCATGCTGGGTATACAGATATTAAAAGAACCTCCTCTCCCTCCTAAAAATTGGAGCGAGACAAAAGTGGAATTGTAAATATCTTGTTTTAATAGTATCAGCAGATTAACCAACAGTAATTATCTGTAGAAAATTGCTATGTCTGTTAGGTCAACTTCCACTTAGAACACAATTTAACCCACATACAGTCTTGTACGTTAAAACGTTTAGATTTAGAACTTTTTTTTTTTTTTAATAGCAGTAAATCAGATTGGAGATTACTCAGGAACAGAAAATGTCTATCTGATGAATCTGCCTACATTAATCTGTTGCTTACTATACTTGCATATATTATAGAAAATCACAGTGTAAGAAAACACAGAATTAAACACAGTGCCAAACATGATTCTTGGAAAGGTGAGTGATGTTTAAAAATGGATCAGCAGTTTTTAATATCTTTGTCCACATTCTAACTGAGAACAAAATAGAATTTAGAATAGTGTTAGGTAAGGTATTTCTTAATTTAATGCCAAACTCTGTGAATCAACCTGTACTCTACAATTTCCATTATGTATTTCTCTTAACAATGTTTCTAATTCAAACATGACTTTCATTATTTCTTAAAGTTTTAGAAGAACAAGTAATAAAAGATTTAAGTCCTCTCTTACAAGCTGCATTGCTTACTTTGACTTCCTGCACAACCCTCTAATTTTAAGTAGATCAGGTATGCCAATTCTGTCAAGCAGCAGAGTGAAGGTTGAAGAATAGAAGACCCAAAGCACTTAAGGGAAGTTGATAAGTAGCAAGAGTGCTTCGGGAAAATGAATAAATAAACTCTTAGAGAACTTAGCACACACATTAGTACAAATGATAACCTATAAACCCTAAATATTATTAAAAATGAGACTGAACATATAGAATAACTGGATTTTGAAGAAATGAAAATCTTTAGAGCCTTGAAAAGGCTCTTTGTTGGAAGAACAAAAGTCTGTAAAAGTTTGAGGACTGAAGCAGACAAAATAACTGAGGAAAGAAGATCAAACAGATGGGCTAGCTGAAAGAAGATCAAAGATTCCCTGTGCTACTTCAAATGCAGCAGAGAAATAATTGTGCTGGGGAGAGTTGTCATGGTTATGTATTCTTAGAATATATTTATAAAACATATTTTAAGATACATCTCCAAATATAGATTAATACTCAATTTGCAAACCAGCCAGTGGATCTATTCCTACTCTCTTCAGGTACTGTGATGTACAATTAGGAAGTGCTGTACACATATTTTTGGGGTTTGCCCAGCAACAGCCAGTAGAAAGCTTATTACTCCCTTTTTCTTTCCTTTCTCTGATACACTTGATGAGAGGATACTTTTTATTAATCAGCCAATAAAATGCATCCTATATATTGTCACAATCTAGTTTAATTAGCAGCCACATTGTCTACTCTAAATTATGTCAGGAATCAATGTAGCTTTTAGAAATTCAGAAATTAGGGAGAACAGTGATAGCTTAACATTTATTAATACTAAAATTTGCAGTTTGGCAGGATTTGTAGAGGTCAAAAGGGGAAAATTTTGCCAAAAGTGATAGAAGTGATTTGCAAATGATTCCTGTAAGCATAAAAAAATCACAAAGTAAAATACTAACATCACTGTATAGGTAGTAGAAACTTTATGAGTTGAACAGAAAGCAGAGGGCAGAAGAACAAAACAAAGTAAAAAAACTGGTAATGAATGTAGAGTGAATATTACCCTGATGCTATTTGTTAAGACAACACTAAAATCAGTCTTTCAAATATTTCTGTGACTGATTTAGACTAAATTTCACACAGAAAAATCTGTTTTCTATTTTCTTCTTTCTTCTTTCCTCTAACACTTCATTGTGTTTAAAATACGAAACAAAGGAAGCATTTTTTAAATAGTGTCTGACACTCCTTTAAAATATTTCTGTGAATAATCTTAACTAAGATAGATCCCATAAGTGATAATATCTTTGATATGTGGGAATTTAATTGCAAATTGAATTTCTTAAATTAAAGAAACAAATTCAGACTCAAAAACTGGTCAGTCAATTTCATGAAATTACTGATAGTTATAAAGGCAGGTTGCCTGTTAAGTGGTTTAAAAGAGACACTTGCTTAAGTACAGCCTAAATTATTTAAAATGCAATACTTTCAGTTTCAAAATTAATTTCATGTTCAACGTAGGCATTCCCAGCTAACCACAATGTCTAAGCTTCAAGACAAAGGAAATGTAGGTATAATGGAAACAACAAAAATAGTTGTGCGGTGTCACCTGAGATGGTCTGGGTTTGAAGAGTGGAACGGTTCAAGGCTGTACACAGTTACATTGCACTGTATATAGAAGAGATACATCTCCTTCCAAAGTAACGTAGAAGGCAAAACAAATAAAACACAGGGTCCTGAATGTTCTAAAATGCTTAGGTTTAAGGAAGTCTTACACTTTGTCAATACAGTCAATGAAAAAAGCGAGAACACTATTTAACAGGAAAAAAAAAAAAAAAGTGTTCATGCTGCTTGAGAGTTGTT
The DNA here is from genome assembly GCA_035772895.1 of Perdix hodgsoniae. NCBI lineage: Eukaryota > Metazoa > Chordata > Aves > Galliformes > Phasianidae > Perdix > Perdix hodgsoniae. The sequence goes on from JAPSGF010000127.1 coordinate 658,338, forward strand.
TGAACAGTGATTTTAACAATGCCACTTAATCTCAGTTAGTATAATTCAGTCATGTAATCATGGACAAACACTGCTATTCAAAATTCTATAGGAAAGATTTCCTGTCTCTGACTCTTCATTCAGAATGATATGGACTTCTATGTCACAAGGACCACTCCCAAAAGGATGATGTCACCCCTCAAATGTCCATAGTCAAGAAGAACTACTAACTTAAAAATTGAATTGTTTTAGAAAATAAGGAAGATATGAATGATGGAAAAACAACTGAACAACTCTCCTTTGGAAAATAGTGGTATAATATATTTCCTATCTGAAAACTGAAATTAGATGAAGTTGAACTAAAGTCTGCTTTAGATTACTCGTGTTGTTTTTAGAATAAATGGCCACAGGTAACACTGGAACATTATACCAGTAATTAGACTTAATTCACTACTGCTAGAACAGGTTACTTTGAGAACAGATGTTTTGATTTATGTTAAGATACATTATAATTTATGTTTGGTTAATGAACTTCAAGAACAAATTAATTCAGGACTTAATTAGATAATGACATTTTTATGCAGTCAGACTGCGTCATAGGATATGCACTTAGATTGGGATTCCAGGCTTTATAATTCAGAGTTCAAGGTCTTTTGGGACAGTGTTAGAGAATGATTGAGAGCAAAGACATAAGGACAACAGTTTCATCTTTGAAGGGGGGTTAAGAATTGTTTTCAATTTCCTGGAGGGTAAGATCATGCTAGTTGAACAACTGAAGAAAGGAGACAAATCTGCATATATTCACTTTCATTTATATCTAATTGGAAGATGTTAACAGTTTCACTACTTTGTATGTCATAACTGTTTTTACTATGAAAATCCTAGAATGAAGAAGAATTCAGCAATAACAGGGTGTTTCTTTTGAGAGGAAGACATCTGCAGGATGACATAAATATCCTGCATGTACCATACAAGCTACTCACTATTTAGCATCTCTCAAATAATGTTAGAAGAATGCAGCTTCCCATTTATATAGGCTGGCACCAACCAGAGACAACCAGCAGACATTCTGTAACTTTGAAAAGTCATTCTCTTCAGTGAAATTTTGGAAATGACATAACTGAGAGCTATCCTGACCATTTGCATTTATTCCAGACACTTATTATTTCTGATTTAAAGGGGGGGGAAAAAAAAAAAAAAAAAAAAAAAAAGTACGTGTCCTACAAGAAAATTTGTACAAATGCCATCTTTTGAGTACTAGACACACAATGTGAAAAGAGGAAAGATAGCTACCACTTACAGCCTGCTGTCAGTTTAAGCATTCACAACCTGTCACATCTTCTGAGAACTGAATATGCAAATCAGTCTGCCGCAAGCAGTTCAAAAAATGTGCCAGGTAGAATAAATTCTTCTGTTAGTCTAAATTGTTTAAAAAGCAACATAAATCTATCAATAAATGAACATTACTAGCACTAATGACCTCCTCTGTTGCACTGAAAATATATAGAATGTCCAATGTCTAGAATCTGCATTTATCTAGATGATAAAGCCTAAATAAATTATAGTAATTTATTACAAATGTATATTTTTTCTAAGTAAAAATTACATGGATTGTAAATGCTCTATTATCTAACCCACTGATTTTGTTTATGTCTATTTCAGCAGTGATACAAAGGTGACTTCAGTGATAAGAGCGAAGGAAAAAAAATAAATAAAAAATCCAGGGAACTACAGGCCAGTCAGTCTTATCAGTGTGCCTGGCAAGATCATGGAGGAGGGCCTCCAAGGCCCTACTAAGGCAAATGGAAAATAAAGTTGAGGTGATTGGTGGTAACCAGCATGGCTTCACCAAGGGCAAGTCACGTCTGACAAACTTGGTGGCCTTTTATGATGGAGTTACAGCATCAGTAGATAAAGAAAGAGCAACTTATGTCATCTACCTGGACTTGTGCAGACGATTTGACAGTGTCCTGCATGACATCCTGGTCACTGAAATGGAGAAAAATGGATTTGATGGATGGACCTCTCACTGGATAAGGAATTGTCTGAATGGTTGTACTCAGAGAGTTGCGGTTGATGGCTCTGTGTTCAAGTAGAGATCCTCAGGGTTTGGTGCTGGGACCGGTATTATTTAACATCTTTGTAGGCAACATGGACAGCAGGATCAACAGTACCCTTGGCCAGTTTGCAGACACCAAGCTAAGTGGTGCATTTGATATGTCAGAAGGAAGGGATGCCATCAAGAGGGACCTGGAGAGGCTTGAGAGGTAGGCCCATGCCAACTTCATGAAGTTCAATGAGGACAAGGTCCTGAACCCATGTCAGGGAAATCCCAAGCACAGATACATGTTAGGCAGAGAATTATTTGAGAGTAGCCCTGAGGGGAAGGATTTGGGAGTGACAGTTCATGAAAGATTCAGCAGGAGCTGGCTCAGATGGTCAGTTGTATCTTGGGGTGCATCAAGAGAATCATAACCAGCAGGTCAAGGGAAGTGATTTTGCCCCTCTACTCTGTTCTTGTAAGACCCCATCTAGACCCCATCTTGTGTTCTGGAGCCCCCAACACAAGGACATTGAGAATTGTTGGAGCAGGTTCAGGTACTTTTTTTATAAGGGCATGTAGTGACAGGATGAGGGAAGATGGCCAGGCTGAATGGGACTTTGAGCAACCTGGTCTAGAGAGAAGTGTCCCTTACTATAGAAGAGGAGGTTGGTACTAGATTATCTTTAAGATTCCTTCCAACCCATACCTAATTTCTTCCTTATATTTAGCATAAATTTACTCTCTTGCAGTTTAACACTGTTTCATTTTCCCTTGTCTTGTTGCTACATACCTGTATAAAAAGCCCCACCTAGCTTTCCCATAGGTCTCCTTCAGGTACTGGAAGACCACTATAAGGTCCTTTCAAATTTTATTTTCACTGTTATTCAAATGCATCTTTTATAACATAAGGTGAGTTCAATTTGATCTTCTGATCATAAACCTTTCTCACTACTTTTGTGAACCTCAACTCTCCTTTACGCTTGGACTTACATACTGTAACATAACTTGTACATTTTTTTTTGTTAATAGTGTTGGTGCACGTTCCTTTTATGGCAAAAGAGTGATTTAGGCTGTATTTATGGGACTTGACATAAAACCTTACACACTTAAAAATAAATAATGAATAAGGTTTGTAAACCTTATGCTTCCCATTATGCTCCCAGTTACTATGGTGAACTGCATAGGACATGGTCAATAAAGCAATCTAAATACAAGCAGAATTAGCTCTAAGTAAATTAGGACAGACATATAACAGCTAAACAAAACAATTATAATATTTGCTAGTATTTGTAGGAGGTAGTTTTCTTCATGAGCTTCCAAGAAAAGGTTTTGTTTGTTTGTTTGTTTGTTTGTTTTTAGGGAAATTAAGGATCTCTTCTAAGAGATCTTTATAAACCTCTTTTTATAATTTCATCTACATCACTAAAATGAGAGAGACTAAATTTCAGTAGATTAATGTAGATAATGTAAAGAAGTAGAAAAATGTTTTTCAATATTTTATTAAAACATTAACATCAATGTTAATATTAAATGATATTAAAAATAAAAAATATATTTTAATTCCATTTTATAATGTTGAGAAATGCCAAGTACTTTTTGAATACGTTTTTTAGACATATGGCGCCATAAGCTTGTACTACTGAATGCCATCTGTTGTCTAGGCTTAAATTCACTCTGAATTTACTTTTAATTCATACTGTACATGAAGTACAGAAGTGGCCCGTGTACTGCAGTTTGACTTAGTTTTGGCAGGTGCATATTTAAGGCATAAAACATATTTGTAATTATAAAATGGCTATTCACAAGTTGATGGTTATCTAACCATTATTAATGAATAAATGCATGCCATTCCATTGTGCTCCTAATCACTATAGTGGGGGAAAAAATACAGAACAAAAGAGATGAAAGAAAAAGCATTCCTTTACTAATGTAGTATAAAATTCATATAATTAATAGTGTCAAATTTAAATCTAGTAAATATTTAAAAAAATTTTTGATTGTGTAAATGTAGACTTACAAAGAGTAGGGACCATTTAGTATGTCTGAATAAATTTACAAGATTATTTATGATGTTATTAATATACTAACCTTTTAGACTTCTATATTCCAGTTAAAACGTTTTTCTCCGTCTTTGTATCCCTGTTAATGTAAAATGAAATGTCTCAAAATATGTGTTTCAATTTACCACAGTCCACATTGAAAGATTAGGTGAAAATACCCAGAATAAACTGTAGTCTAAATGTCTAAAACTTTGGCTCTGATCCAGGAACTTGTGACTGATTCCTCAAAAATTTAATCTATATATACCATTTTGTTCACGGAAAAATAAATAATAAATAACAGCATTCTACCCAGTGGCACAAAATTCTCATAATGTTTAACATCATATAAGTGATGCGTGCAGATGTTTTCTCTTGCTTTTTTGTTTGCTTGTTTACTTATTTTGCTTTCTTTTAAGGATGTCTTGTCTGACTATTGCTTTTATTTCTCTTTATATTGAAAATTAGTTTGACTTATTTATTGTCTAGGAAGCTGTCTATTTGTTTTCTCAACATTTCTTACTGTGAAATTCAACAGAATGATAGAACATCTGAATCTATGCCTGTACATGGCAGTTTAACCCCAGCAGAATGCTTAGTACCACAAACTGCTTTCTCACTCATTCCAGGTGGGATTGAGAAGTGACTCAGAATGGAGAAAGAATTTACTCATAGGTTGAGGTAAAGACTATCCACTAGGCAAAGCAAAAACAAAGTGAAAATGATCACACTATACTACCTTTTTTCATTTTAATTGAAAGTTCTGTCACTTGGAAATATTCATTCTAGCATTCTAGGTTCATGGTTTATTAGATTCTTTACTTGTAACATGACCAAATGTCAGATGCGTAGTAGAGAGAAGATAGAAAATGCATGGCGTTAAACAAGCACTCTGATTTTAAGTGAGGATAAGCTGCTTGTGCTTTACAAGGTACCATTTTGTTACATCTCCTGTAAATGTCCTAAATGAGACAGTTTCAGAGTTGACGTTTGAAAGACATTCAGAAACAGCTGTGATGAGGCATGCATCAGCTATTTAATCTTGGGATGCAATAGCAATTTTATACAGGGAAGACAAGCTTTCTAATGGCGAAATCACTCAATGGAGATATTACTTAATACGAATATAAAGGCTGGATGTGAAGGAGCACACCATCCATCTTTCTTCACCTCCACATTTTCACAGAAAAAAACTGAAACAGACTTTTTCAAGTCATGCTTTTGCAGAAGAGTCAGAAAAAGCAAAAGTACTTCAGTATCTTACAGGCTTTCTAATTAAAAATAATCATCAGGATAAAGTTCAGATGAGTTAATGTGTTTGACTTTTAAAATTTGTTAAGTATCATTTATAATTTCCTAGATAGAACTTATTATATATTTTTTATTTTTTTTTATTTTCTTCCTCAGAGCAGTAATGCAACGTGGCTGTCTATTCTGAATCAATTCTAGCTGAGCAGTTCTTTATATTTGCTTTCAATTTTTTTACAGAAATTCAAAGTCTTTGCAGAAACACAAAATAGTTTATTTGAAGGCACTTTTGGAGGTCATTTGGTTTAAATCTGTTGCTTAAGCAGGACTATCTAGAGCAGGCTGCACAGAACCGCATCCAACTGTCTTTTGAAGAACTCCAAGGAAGGATACTCTATAGCATCTGTGAGGAATCTGTGTCAGTGCTTAGTCGCCTGCACATTAAGGAAGTATTCCCGGATATCCAGAGGGAACCTCTTTGACTCATTTTATACCTATCACTTCTGTCACTGGGCACCACTAAAATACCTAGAGTCCATCTTCTCTTCACATGTCTATTCATACTGGTAAGATTCCCTCTTATCCTTCTCTGAGCAGAGCCGCGCAGTCCCTCATCTCACATTTTCCTACGAAGAAAGGCTCCCTTAATCATGTTTGTGGCACTTCACTGGATTCTCGCCAGTAGCACTATGTCTTAATTATACTAGAGAGACCAGGACTGAACACTGTAGACCTTGTTTGGTTTTATCAACACTGAGTAGAGTGAAAGAATAACATGATTGCCTGATGCAACCTAGGATACAATTATCCTTCTTTGCAGCAAGGATGTATAGTTGTTTTACATTCAACTTCTTGTCCAGCAAGACACTCAGGTCCTTTTCTGTCAAGTTACTTTCTAGATGGGTGTCTCATAGCACAGACTAATGTCAGGGGCTGTTCTTCATGACATTCAAGTACTACCCTTATTTGAACTTAATGATGTCTAAGCCAGCCAGTTTCTCCAGCCTATCAAGGTTTCTCAGTGTCTACATCACAACTGAGTGATTTTAACAACAATCTGTACATTGTTTTGGACTAAGAGACAGGTATTTCTTCAGTATTATTAGTACAAATACTACAAAATTTGCAACAGAAATACTAGTGCTGGACAAAGTAGGCCAGATAAACTTCTCTCAAAATATCAGACATTTTCATTGACTAGGGAATGTATTTCCTGAATATTCCCAGTGATCATGATTCAGGGCCAATGACAGAATAAGAATGCACATATGTGGGTCTCACTATGGATTGGCAAGGTACAATAACCGGCAAATCATAACACATGGGCGTATTTTGTGACTGAACAGAATGCTTCCATGCATAATGTTGTAAGGTTCAAGATCCTTTTGGGGTAAATTAAGGCGAAGTGATGCCACACAATCAGGTAACAATTTTATTTATATAAAGGAGCAATTGTTTGATTTCAAAATATTACTTTTTTAGTATTTTGAAGGTATTATTTGACACTCTATGTTTGTATTATATATATATATATATATGTATATATATATATATATAGTTGCATATTTATTTAAAAAATCAATCAATGCCACATTAGTCAAAGTTGATTCTCTGATAGTGGACATGTACCCAAACTGGCAGTTTTTTGTCTTTTATGTGCTTGTGCCCCATTCTTCCCAAGAAGGAGCTCCATCCATTGTGCAATACTGATGAGCACACAATCCTTCTTCAGAATGTCCCAGAATTTAATCAGGGGTCTAGGTGGTATTCAGACCTCCCTTTAACATTATGATTGAGGTATGACCCTACCGCTGCACAATTCAATTTTAAGAATACTCTGAAAATGGGTCTGTGGGTTAGAGAAGCTTCAGGTGGTCTTGCTGTCGCCTTTCTGAAGTGACCACTAGTTGATCCTCCTTAGTGTGCAGGCATAGTTTGCAACATCCCTCTCTCTCCCAGAAAGATTGTCTGTTACTTCTCAACAGTTCTGCATAATCTCACAAGGTAAGGAGATCAGCCCCAAAATTGTTCCCTCTCGTTTGCAAGGCACCCTCCTCCACACCCTAGTTACCTTATTAGAGTAGTGACCTTTTTCACTGTTTTGCTTCTAATTGCACAGACACAACACAAGCAGCAATATAGCCCACTAAGGCACAGGCATAGTACCAATTTGGTAGCACCTTACATAAATATGGCAAAAGTAAAGTACAATTATGAAATAATCAAAGAGGTGTGGCACTGCAGGGCAGAGGCATATCACAGCATGGCACAGAATGTCACAGGTAAGCCCAGGCATACAGCAGCACTTGTGCAGAAACATCCCCTCGTCATCTGTCACCAGTGGTCTAAATGGTGACAGAATGAGGGGAAAACAGCCTCAAGTTGAGCCACTGGAATAGGCTCCCCAAGTTGTTGGATGAGTCACCATCCCTGGATGTGTTTAAAAACCATTTGGATGTGGTCAGGGACATGATTTAGCAGAGTGCTGTTAGAGTTAATGTAGTATGGTTAGGTTGTGGTTGGACTTGATATTCTTTAAGGTCTTTCCTGCCCTGAGCAATTGTATGATTCTATGATTTTATGTGAATGTAAAAGAAGCACTCAGATGCAATTGTTCCAGATCACTGCTGAAGTTTCTCCTAGCTTTGTTGTGGTTTAACCCAGGAGCAGCTATGCACCACACAGCCACTTACTCACTCCTCCCTCCTCCCTTCTACCCCCCTTTTTTCTGGTACAACCAAGAGAACTGGAAACCAAATAGAACTCATGGGCTGAGATTAAAAACTACTTAATAAGACAGAATAAAAAAAGAAAATAAAAATACAATCATAGGTGTATATATATAAATTTACAACACAATTGTTTGTCACCTTCCAACCTGCTTGTTTAACAATACAGTGACCCACTAAGTGACATCCTGCTGTCAATGTAACATCTCACCTCCTATTGACCAAGCTGCAACCAGTCCCTGAACAGCAGCAAGCACTCCCAACTAGATCCTCAGGGATTGATAGCCTTCTGCATAATGTCAAATAATATTGAATAACCCTTTTCCTAATTCAGACCAGCTGTTCTGACTCCACCTTGCCACCTACTGCTGTGCCATACGAGCAATGACTCTTCCCCATTGAGCTGCTTGGTCTGGCCTCAGGTCAGGTGTGCTCTCATCACTTATTAACAAACAAGACATCAAAGTGTTTTTAACACTGTCTCCGCTGAAACCAGGGTGCTTTCTTTGAAGATCCTTAGCTGTGTTATCTTGAGTTACCTGAGACTCCTACCATCCAGACTTCTGACTTCTTGGGGATGAGGGCATGACATTGACCCATATTTCATTATAGTTTATCATTATCCTCAATACAGAAAGGACATTGAGGTGCTCGATCATGTCCAAATAAGGGCAACAAGGCTTGTGAAGGGCTTGAAGAATATGCCCTATAAGGTGTGACTAAAGGAACTGGGGCTGTTCAGGCCAGGGAAAGGGAGTCTGAGGGAAGACCTTACTGTTCTCTTCCAATACCTGAAAGGTGATTACAGCGAGAGTGGGGTTGGTCTCTTCTCACTGGTGACAGATGACAGGATAAGGGGAAATGGCCTGAAGTTGTGCCAGGGGAGGTTTAGGCTGGGTATCAGGAAAAATGTCTTTACAAAAATTGTTGTTAAGAGCTGGAATAGGCTCTCCAGGGAAGTGGTTGAGTCACCATCCCTGGATGTGTTTAAAAACCGTTTGGATGTGGTGCTCAGGGACATGATCTAGAGGAGGGTTGTTAGAGTTAGGTGAATATGGTTAGGTTGTGTCTGGAGTTAATGATCTTTAAGGTCTTTTCCAAACTGAGCAGTTCTATGATTCTATGCCACTGCATACTTTAAGCACGTTTAAAGTTATTGATGTGATCTGTGCTCTGGGAACATGAACTGGAGAGTTATAATGTGTGGGTATACATGAATGCCTGTTTCTAGGCTTATTTTTCTAGATGTTCACTTTATTTATATCTACTTGATTCTGTAAACAGTATGCAAATTTGGAAAAATTCAAATCATATTTAATACAAGGTAACAGAGCAAACTATTTGCAAAGTTACTTAGCTCCATGTTAGAGAGGAAATTATATGAAGTTAAAGTGGGATGATTGTTGTAACATCCCAAATAGGTTTACTCAAAGAAAGCTATATTTAAATTATGCCTAAGGAATAATATCACAAAACAAGTAAGAAAACCAGTGTAATATTTTGCAACTAAGAATCATTATTTTCATTGACTTAAGAAAGAATGAGCCAGGATTAGTGAAATATTTGTATAAGGTTTGGTTCTTTTTAAACTGAAACCAGTTATTTCGGAACTGAAAAATGCTATGTCTGATCCTACTATCAGTAAAGCCAGAGTAATTGCTCTTCTGAACAGTGAAGCATGTTTAAACAAAGATAAGTACTGAGAAAATGTCTACAAACAGAGTAAAAGTATGACAAGTCAAATCCAATACAATTGTCAATCAAAATGTTAACTTCTCATAATATTATTGAATAATAATAAATCTAGCAATGTTATTGACAGATAAATTGAATGGAGTTTTTACACAGTGAAGGAAAGGATTATTCTTGTCACTGTGTACCTGAAAAGAAATATCTATCTGCATATAATATTAACCTGAGATCTCATTTGAAAAAGACAAATCGACATCATAAATTTCCAAAATTGTATAACAAGTTTCAAGCCTACCAATAATTAGTTTTTATTTTGAGATAATCTCTCTAGCCAGAATTTATCATTTTTATTGTGGTGTTGCATCTTGGGGGAAAAAAAAAAGTTTTTCTATTATTAAATAAAGTATCAAAATAGACACTTTATTTTTATTCAAAATAGTTTACCTGAAAATATAAATGCATGAACATTTTAGTAATTAAAATATTTCTTCCAAATTCAATCTACAGAAGTAATAGCAGTCCCTACTGTCTTCAGATGTGCAATCAAGATAGTGGGGGGAGGGGGGTAGGAATAGTGGGAGAGAATTTAATTGTTTGACGATCAGGAGTTCACCTTACACACATAGCAGTCAAGACATATACTACATACACAACTATTTTCATTGTATTTTACCCCCTATTATTACATCTCTAAGATCCTTTTTACTCAGAAGATAAAAGCCAACAAAATGAGTTCATACAGATATCCAATGTCTGACTCATACATTGTTCTGGTTCACAGCTTTATTCTAGAAAAACACTGAAATAATTAATACTGAGATCTGGTGAAATTCAGGCATATATTCCTTTGAGGAACTGTATCACTTCTTATACAGAGGCATGGTTTAACAAGTCTTTTTTGTTGTTATCATTGTCTTCCGTAAAAAAAGAATTATAATTGCTCAGTGGTATGATACTATAAATGTGCGATCTATTCACTGTGAACCATGTATGAGGGAACAATACATGTTGCAAAAAGCAAGGGCAACGAGGAGATCTGAATGAGAAACAAAGTGGCTTGTGTAGTTTTTAGCACTGAAAACAGAGTTAATGAATATAATGATAATGGCAATATTTTATTTTCATAGCAGAACAGTTAGGGAACTTCTGAATAGATGCAGACTAAAGACATTCCTCTTGAGGACTAGACATAAATCATCAGTGCATTAGTATGTGAGGTGAAAACGTGGAAAAGACTGTAGAGTGACATGGGTGTTGTTGTGACTCGACCACATTTTCTGAAACAGGGAATGATTTCTTTGAGTAAGATCTTGTCTGGTCTTACAGACTGCACACCTATATGCTTTCTGGAGATGCTTCTCTTTCTTTATAAATAACTATATTCAAACAGACCAAAGGTGGATGTAAGACTGGATTTCCTCTTCTTGCTCTTATTGATATGAACAATGAAAGACAAGTGATGAAATAAAGTATGATTTGCCCGAATATATCCATTTGATATTTTCAAGGGAAAGGCCGTTTTGCATTTAAAAATGATGAAAATAATGAATATTTTTATCATTAAAACCTTACTACATTTAGTCAGGAAGCAACTTACCCTCCTCAAGCAACAGGAGAAACAAGACTCAAAGATCTGATATGGTCAGCTAGTTTATCTGTAGAGCCCATCTGTACAACTTCCTTCTGATTCTGAGGTTAATCATAAGGGAATATTTCAATTCCCTTGCAATCAGTTCCAAACATATGGAACAAAGTCTTAATTATATATATATATATAAATTGTTCTTTAACCTACTGTCATTAGTCATTATTTGTGACTTAAATAAGAAATATCAGATAATTCATAACTGGCTAGGATTCTGGAGGGTATCTACCTCTAGATAGGAATTTGGAGCAGGATAAATTGTTTATAAGTGCAGCAGAGGAAGTGATAGAGAAGGGCTATAAAAGAGATTCAGTGATGCACTGCATCTGTCTATAAAATTCTGCTGGTGGGATTCCTACAATGCTTACGTTATCACCTTTACTAACTACTTTGTGTGGTGTGATCAGGAAGAAATGTATATTTCTAACAGTAAGAAGGCATTCCTAGTTAAGCAGCTTTACTTGGTAACAGATTCCGGATAAACCGTGTGCTGTTCCAAGTGGTCAAATTGTACAATAAGGAATAACACCATAAGACATCTACTTAATTGATTGCCTAAAATATACTTCTCATAAAATCTTCATCTTGCCTGCAAAGTATGCATAGTTTGTTTATTTTCTTGGAATTAGTGACTGGGTTAAATACAGAATATTCTGACAACATAGACGTAGTTATTTTATATCTCATTTGAATGTGGGGTACTTTTATCACAAACTGGGATCAATTGAATATGGTATTTAACTGCAGCTGTGTAAAATATGATCTTGTATATAAAAGCTCTACTCCTTCAGTGTTTTGTTTGTTTGTTTTAATGTGTTTTATTAAAAATGAAATATCAACAGGAAAGTATGAGAGCTCCATAACTTGTAGAATATTTAGTATTTCCAGAGGACTTGAGAGGTAGCCAAAACTTCATTGATAGAGTAGGAACATATTTTTCAAACTCATAAACTCTTTAGTTTGAAACTTAGCTAGTAAAAGAGAAATACAAATATTTTGGCCACTGATTTTTTCTTTTTTTTTTTTTTACTAACCTTCCAGAAAAGTGTTTTTTTTTTTTTTTACAAGAATCTCAGATTCTGCTGTTTTTTGACTACCTAATCAAATAAACAACAACATCAGCACAATAAAATAAATAAAAATAATATAAAACCTACTGACGCACTTGTGTCAAAAAATAGATCTTTTAAAATATATTTTTTAAATCAAATAGTGAATGAAATGTGCTCCAAAACATACCTCATTGATCAAGGAATTCTATCATATATATGCAATAAAAGAATTCTACAAGTTTCAATGAGGGGAAAAAAAAGTGTCCATGTTCCAAACAAAATAAAACAAAAAAAAAACCAAGGAAATCCCAAAGCCTCTCTCTAATATAAATAATCAAGGAAGGTAAAAAGAATATAAGACCACAATGGTTTATGCATAAGGGCAAAGAAGTTACTGAATTCTGTATGTTGTTTTTGGGTGATGGAACACTGGAACGGGCTGCCCAGGGAGTCTCCTTCTCTGGAGATATTCAAGACCTACCTGGACACCTACTTGTATGACATGGTGTAGGGAACCTGCTTTGGCAAGGGGGTTGGACTCGATGATCTCTGGAGATCCCTTCCAACCCCCATGATTCCGTGATTCTGTTGTGTCAAATACTCTTCAGTATAAATACAGTTGTATGTTAAAGATTTTCTAAAAAAAATACTTACAGTGAGGTTTTCACTGAAAAATAAATAAATACATAGATAGATAATACTTATTTCCTAGATTGCACTACATTATTCATGAATATCTTTAATTTGTGTTTTTATGAATCTTAAGATCTTGTTGAGATACACTGGTTTAAAGTACATATAAGTTCACATTAAATTTTACTTTTTAACATTTCTATTCTGCACTAGATGGCACTCTGAATTTTAACTGCAATATGTGCTTTTTATTTCCCCCTTAGAATGGAGAGAATGTTGCCGTTGTTCTATAATTAAAATCCATCATAAAATTAATCAAATAATTTTACTTTTTCCTGATTGCAGCAGAAGTGGGCTCTTACCTCTTTAGGCTCATTACTATGCTATCAAATAATAAAGAACATAAAAGAAAGAATCAGTCAACTTACAGTATTCTGAGATACTCCCACTGAAATTCAAAAGCTTTTTTAATCTAAAAAAGCAGAGCATTTCATGCTATTGAAATACTACTTACAATATTTCAGATTGTTTACTGTACAGAATTAAAAAGCTTTAGGACTTAAATTTGGATGTAACTACTAACCTATTGTTAGTTGTTAAATATTGTTAGTTGTAAAAATAGTGAGATCTTTGTAGAATTCTTAGTGCTGTATGTCAGCAATTCATATTTAACATAAAAAAATAATAAGAATCTTTGGCAGTTAGTTTTAAATCAAGGTGCTCTAATTGAAAATGAGCTTTGGTTGTATAACTTATATGAGAATACTAAAACTGTAGTAATATTTTATTCTGAAAACCATAGAAAGAATACCCTAAAACCCTCAAACATACCACATCTATTACAAGATCAGTTCTCTGTCTTCTACTATTCTGCAGGAGATAATTAAATATATATTTTTTACTCTGGAAATGCTACTGATGTGCAAGCCTTACAGTGACTGCTGCTGATTGTCTACAATAATGTTTATTATAGGTTCTCAGCTTTAGGAATATCCCATTATCTGGGACTTTCAAAGAAACAAACCAGAAACTTGGAAGTTAAATAATTTCAAATGGAAGGTTGGCTGCCCAATTTTGTTATTTGAATACTATGCATAAGAAGCATCTTAAGAACAGCTGAAGAACAATGCATATCTCAGAATAAGAATTTAATGTTATCTGGTAAGGGTCATATGTCAGAGTTAAATGAAAATAAATTTTGAAATTTCTGTGAGCTCAGCCTTGCTCTTTGTTAATTCAGCTTCTACTCATAAATACTTATCTCAGTCTTCAGACTCTCAGACATTCATCTAAACTAGGTTCCAGGCACTACTACAACTAGTTTCTACAAAACAACTATTCCACTAGCTTCTATTGCATAACTATAGTACTTTTACATTTCAGTCTCACACTGTATATAGAATACTGTTCTCTCTCTCTCTCTCTCCCTCTAAACATATCGTTTCGTAACACATTGTAACATTCCATGTGCTCTATTATCTGCTACTTGTTAATGAATTAATTTTTATATGCAAAGAAGTATGGCTTATGTTATTGAAAGACTTTCACAGAATGATGCAGATTATATTCTAAATCAAGGCAATCAGATTAAATATCCCAGAAACTAAACAAAATTTAAGGTAATGAGCAGCCAATATTCATTAGTTATTCTTTTGTTATATAAGGATCATAATAATTTTTCCAGTAGTTCAGTGTAAAATACACTGTTGTTAATAATCTTCAGTACTTACTTTTAATTTTTACTTTCATAACACTTGTGAAGAACCGTTCTTTTGATAAATGAATCACTGCAAACCTAGGAGCTTGCTGTCCCTCCATAAGATTAAGTCAATTTTAGAACACAGTAAAAAGTTCCTTCTGTATTAATTCTCTAAGTAAAAAGGATTTTTTCAAATGTAATCACTTATTAGCAAGCTATAATAGTCCGTATTTATATTTTTAATTACATATAGTATTATAATATATATAATGAAAAGTAATGTAAACTAATATGATGTGATGTAATGTAACATAATGTAATAATATGAATAAACTGCATTCAGAATTTGAACTAGGTCATGGAAGTCTAGCTTCAGTACTTCTGCATGCTGAAGTAGACCCAGTTGTGGAAATCATAGGCAAATAAATTCTGACATTTGTGGTCTGCTCAAACACACGGAGCAAAAAAAAAAAATGTCATCATATGCACACTGTGACCTAACTATGAAAGACAGCAACAATCTTAAACTAAATTAAGGATATGCAGATGTTACATGTCTAAGTGAATTCAAACTATTCACTATTTTCAGAAAACAAATAAACAAACAACAAAAAAAACAAAAAAAAAACAAAAAACATTTTTATTTTTTTTCTCATTTGTTTATGGGGGAGCTGCTAGTGTCTAAAACTCTACAAAAGGTCATTAATGAACAAAAATTGTTAATGTTAACAACAGATAAATCATATTATTAAAAGAATATACACTTTTTATATTTTATAAAAATGATTCCCCTTAGCTTTAATAATATTACATATTCAAATATCTATTTCTTGCTGATTATCACAGTCATGTGCTTTGTCTTCATTAGTAAGAGATTAAGCAGTCATCAGAGAATATTTGTACTTCCAAAATTAAGTAATAATTCAAACATAGTGTCTATTTTTGTTGCTTTGTTTTACTTCATTTTTAAATTTATTTGCAAGAAGGAGATATGGCTATATAGTAGAATCAGTCCCATATAATAGTCATGACAGCCATTAGCATGAGAAAACACAATGTATAGACAAAAGATTTAGAAATATATATCCACAATACATAAATATTTTTATAATGTATCTATTTATATCCATATATGCAAATATATACAAATTTATAAGTATACACATATATGTTACTTTTTCCACAGCTACCTGTTTCCACAGCAATTGCATAGAGAATGGGTAGAAGTTACTGACAGAAGATTTTTTTTTTTTGTAATGAGAACATCAGGATACAAGTCAGCAAATTTTGTTTGAATTTCTGGCTCTGTCACAGCCTATATTTTCCAAAGAGGCAAAAAATGTGAAAGAAAAAGCAAAGCTTTATAAGCATTATATAAAGTCAATTAAAAATAAATGATAAAAAATAGTATTAATTACATCAATATTTTTGCTTCATTTCAGAGAAACAATATGTATCCTGAATACACTTACTTTGTTCCTTACTTTGTTCCCATTTTATTGTTACAATTTATATTATATTAACAAACATTTAGCCAACAGTATTTCTGTAAAGATTGAAAGACAAGACAGACATTAAAGAAAAAAAATATATTCCCTTGATTGTAATTTCTTTGAATCTAGACTACTGTCAAAGCAATTGTAAATTTAAAAGATTTCTAGACCTAAAAAGGAAGCTGAAGTAGAGAAATGTGTGACTACTTCCTCTCAAACAAATTCATGCATCTGACACTGTATGTTTTCAATATTTAAACTATGAAGGAATACAAAAACATGCAATGATACATGGGTTTCTAGTAAATTTATAATGAAGAAAATAAGATCACCTTTAGGCTACTAAGCTATGTATAAAAGAGAAGACAACTAAAAATACTACTTGAAAGACCTGAAAAATAAATCCATTTATCAAATATGATTGATATCGGTATCATATAGTTGTTTGAAATTACATTTAAATCCACAGAATGCATGAGCTGTTGCTATTCCAGCTGATTTAATTCATGTGAAACATATCTAACAATCTCTCAGTTTTATGGTGAGAAGGGGCAAATTTCAACTTGTTGTGATATGGTTCTACAGGTAACATACTAAATAAGAAATAGAAATATAATGTGAAATTTCAAAGCATGTAGAAAATGGAGTTCATTTTGCATAATGTTTCATAGAGTCAATCCTTGAAAATAGATTATTTGTACAAAAGAATGCATTTTCACCAAAAAAAAAAAAATTAATATAAATACACTTGTAGTCAATATATAAATCTTATAAATGGAGATTCTCAAAATGTAAATATATTATGTCCCTGTTTTTATTATTAAAACTGGACTATCTGCATTCTACTGTCAGTCAAGTTTCTATCAATATTATTCTCTACGCCCTATATGGAAAGCACTTACAGGAACCTTAGTGCATTAAAAAGGATATAACAATTAGTGAAGTTATTTTTACTACTTAAAACTGGCAGTTCAGTGCTTTGAGACTTTTCTGCAACAATTAAATGCACTACTATGCTATCCTGTTACTGGAGGATTATCTCCCCTAAAGCAAAATAAGCAGAGGCTGATCTACTTTTCTACATTTTTGCTCCACTGTTGCCCTAGGAAATGGTACAACTATATTCCTAATCTGATAAGGTACCAGGTTAGGACCTTAGAACCATGGCTAGGTATTCAGTTAAAGAGAGCTGTAAAAAAATCTGTAGAGTATTGTTTTCCTTTCTTCATTTTCTGCATGACAGGCTTAGGTGTTTTAAAAAAATTCTTCAGTGCTTACCAAAAAGAAAACCCATCAGTAAGACAGTAAGATACAGAAGATGATGATGTGTTTCAGTATGCTGTTAACTCTCTGACATTTCACAAAATTAACTCCCCAGGGGACTGGAGGGTGGCTCAAGCTCATCAAGTCCAGAGAATCTAAAACCAAATCTGATTTAAATGTTCTAACAACAAGAATTTCACATTCTTCTAACAAAAGTATTACAGTAAGTTGTTTTAATTCTACTTTTTGCACCTCTGGCTAGATCTTGTGCTGAATTAATGCTGTATGAGTAAACTAAGTGGTTTTAGACCATGCCTATAATGTCAAGAAACACAAATTATGGAGATTGTGTATACCTTTTTACTTTTTTTCTGAATCATTTTAAAGCGTAGGCTGTAAGTAAGTAACATGAGCTGTGAAACTTCTAAACATGAAAGGGAGTATGTGAATAAGTGTTCATGAAATGAGTGCAAAGTGCCAATTAAATGCGAGTGTCTCCAGAACTTGGCAGTCTTTTTTTTTTTTTTTTTTTTTTTTTTTTTGTAGGTGGTCTGAATCATGTTCTTAAGCCTGTAGGTAAATTCCTCCCTGTTCCATCTTAGGAACTCTAACAGACAGTCTGAATAAACCCTCAGTGTTTAAAGATTTGCCACTAGTTACATCAGATTTACCTTTGGATTCATTAATTAGCATAATGGAATCTATGATGCCTGAATTAGAATGTTGTACTTTAAAGTTGACAACTACATCAAGCTTTGACTAGTTTCTGTGGCTAAATAAAGTGAACACAAGCAAGCTTTAATTTTGGAGGGCAATAGTGAGTTTTCAATTTGGATTTTATCTGTTTTCCATTATGACTTTAAGAATGTGACATTAAAGAACATATTTCCTCAGGATAATTCCTATTCTTTGTTCTTCAGAGCTTACTGTGTTTATCAACATGTCTGTTTTCTCCAGATCAAGATACACACAGATGCAGCCGTAGCAGTTTCCATACTAAAATTGATTTTTCATTATGATGTACAGCCAAACATCAAGAAATTGATAGTTTAGAGGGCAGGAGAAAAAAAAAAAAAAAAAACAAAAACAACACTTTAATACACACACACAAAAAAAAAAATCAAAAGCTTCAAAATTCTGTACTTTTTCAATCTTTTTTACCTAATAGATCCACTATAGTTTTTCTGTCTCTTTTTTTACCAGCCCAAGGAAATATGTTAAGAATTTTTTTTCGTATTTTTGGAGTTGTGACTGATATTTAGACTGAATTGAGTAATAATTCTCAGGAAAATATGTTGATACAGGGTCAACAATATAAATTGATGTTGATGCCCCTTCAAAATAGTAGTGCAAATGAAAAACATAGAAAGCTTTCACAAAGAATGAGCAGTATCATGGCCAGGTATAAGAAAGCATAAGAAAGTTTGTTATGACTGAGATTCTATTTCAGTCAAAAAATTCACATCAATTAGCTTTTCCATATTAAGTCTATATCATGAAAGTATGTCTTCAATCCAAGAGTTTGGCATTAGACAGAGGTTGTTTTATATGCTAGATTTTCTGAAGTGGGCACTGCAAAGAACATATGAGTTTAATAAAAAAGAAGTGCTTTAAGCATTAATTAGAAAGCTGACAAACTCATGTTTTTAAAGCTTTAATTGATATTTCACTTGTTTCTATGTCTTTTTTTCTATAGAATTAAAGGCAATGTGTATTCATGCAAACATACCATGATTAAAATTATTTAGCAATTATAGTTATAACAGAACTAGTCCATGGACTAATAACTGATTATACTTTCCTTGTCTATTCTAAACAGGGTAGCACTAGAAATTTAGCAAGAATATAGATACTCATAAATAAAATTAAGTATTCTACATTCACAATACAATCAATAGATGTACAGCAGTGTACAGTCTCACAGTACAATCAATAGGTGTACAGCAATGTACAATCAATAAGTGTACAGAGATTACACTAAGTAGGATTATTGCAACAGAAAAATAGCGGATGAAAAACACTAACCAGTGTTGTAGGCTCGCAATAAACTCCACAAGGAGCAATCTCCAGAAAGAGATCTTTCCTCACTGGCAGCCAGCAATTAAATGGTATCTAAGAGAGGTGGAGCCACATTCCACCCCTTCCAATAGCACAAATTAATTGCCTTCACCTGTGTTCCTATGGCTGACTCATTGCTTGCCTCAGGTGAACAATCGGAAGCTCAGGCTGTGATCAACAGTTCCCATATACTCCACCCTTTCATGGTGTGAACCAGTGACTGCGTTAACTAAAGGGTGAGCTTTTCCTATTACAGAGATCTGACATATTGCAACACTTATACAATTTCCTGTTGTGATGTACGTTGACACAATTAAGATGAGTGATGATTGGTGAAGGTTCACGTTCTTTCACAGGCCAGCGCTTGATGGTGTTACAGGAGGCGGTGGTCATGAGGTATAGGTTCATCCTATGCTCCATCAGTACCATGTAGACTATCACTGGGTGTTGCATGTGATCTGACACAGAAACACTGAAATGCTTTGATGGCATTTTGTTCCTTCTGGTGATCCTGAAGGCTCAAAGATGCACAGGGAGTAATACAGATGTTTCAGGAGTACCAGGAGGGGAAGGTCTTCTCTCCAGGGCAAGATACAGGCCATATTTCTATCCTGGGTCAACAGTTCCGCTTGTACTGGGGCATGTCCCAGCCACCTGTACCACACCTTCTGGCCAGATGTCTGTGGCTGCATAGCTATATCAGGCACCAGAGGAGGTGTCCTGATCTGCCATAGGGACATGACGGGGGTCCCCTCAGCAATGAAGCTCAGAGTGTTGACCACAATATCAGTAGGCCATGTACCTATTACTGGGGGGACTACTGAGCCTCCCACCTCCAATAATCTCTCCCAAGGTGCAATTAGGCCACACCACTTGGGTCCTACCTGCACCTTCCAAGGCCATTTTATTCTATGGGTGCCTGGATCTAAATTCTCAGGGGCAGGGAGCAGAAGATTATTTTCATTACCAATCTGGGGTCTTACCTAATGATCAGTGCCTGTAATTTGGATCCTAAGGGGGAAGGTGCATGTTGTCTGTAACATTTTCAGGGCACTGGGTCTGCTGTCTTGGGGTTTTTCATTCAGGTCCTGCAAGGTTTCATAGAATCTTTTTGTCCACCCCTGCAGGGACTGGGAGTCTGTCTTCAGGGCAGCACTAAAAATACTGCTATAATGTTCAATGAGGCCTTCCCCCATTGGATTATATGGCAGGTGAAATTGCCATTGAATGTTATTTTCTTCTGCCCAGTGCTGTATCGTTGCACCAGTAAAATAAGTCCCTTGGTTGTTCTTGATGGCTTGAGGTGTCCCGTAGGCAGGCATCAGTTTAGTGAGTGCCTTAATGGTATATGCCTGGTTTGCTTTCTGTACTGGATAGGCCTGCAGTAGCCCACTTGCAGTGTTGACGCAGGTCACACATATCTTGCCCCCTCAGACCGAGGAAGGGACCTGAAGTAATTGACCTGCCCTCGCTGGAGAGGATTGTGTTCTCTAGTAAGAAGGCCTGTTGTTTTGGGCAACGACCCCAGTCTCATATAAGAGCATGTTTCACAATCTTGGCATGTCTGGGTGATGTCAGGTAGCTGTATGGACAGTTCCATGCTGTAGTTGCTGCCCGCTTTGTCTTCTGTCCTGCATGCTGTAGCTTCTGATGCAGCCAATGGGAGATGTTGTCAGATGGTGAATTCTTAACTCATCGAACTTGGGCCAGCATGTCAGCTTCATCATTTCCTGGTGACTGTAGAGGCTGATGACCAGAAACATGGTAGACATGTACAGTCCTGTGCTTGACTGTATTCCATATGTCTAACCACATGTTCTTGCCCCATATTGGCTGGGCATGGATAGTCCATTCCTGGGTGGCTCACTGTGCAATCCAAAGAGTGAGCCCCCAGTACACAGACCAACTATCTGTACAGATATTCAGAATACCATCACTGGGTTCCTTGGTTATAACCATTCACACAGCTTGCAGTTCTGCCCATTGGCTGCTCTGACCATCCCCCTCATCAAATCAGATTGTCTCAGTGGAAGGATGGTATGCTATTGTTCTCCACTTGCTTGGGTTGCCCTTGCTGGACCCATCCGTGTACCAGGCATCTTCAGGGATAGGATATTTTCCCTCCTGAACAGAACTCTTCTCTGGTGGAGCAACCAATGTTTCATTTGGAGCATCAGTGTGATCCGTCACTGGGCCTAGGATCTTCTGAAGTTCTTCTTTCAAGGGTGATGAAGACAAACTGCTCCTTTGGCTGAGGTAGGCAACCCATCGTGCCACCATTTGTGCTTGGGCCAACCCTGTCTTAGGAAGGTGCATGAGATCTTTCACTCACCTCTGAATCGGCAGAGTGGTCTTAACTACAACTTCAGCTGTCTGAGTTATTGCCTCTGCTTCCTGTATTGCAGCGTAGACAGCCAATAACTGTTTTTCAATTGTACTGTATCTTTCTTCTGCTCCGTGCCAGACCTGAGACCAGAAAACAATGGGGGTCCAAACAGAACTCTGGCCTTGCTACAGGCCCCAACCAAAGCCATCCTGAGTGATGTGAACTTCCAACTCGGCTGGGAGGGTAGTATCAAATATACCCAACACCTGGGCTTGTTTAACTGGCAGTTTTGCTTGTTGGAAAGTGCCCTGTTCTGTTTTCCCCCAGTCCCATAGCTGTCCCTTTTCTGTGAGTCTGTACAGTGGCCTTAATAGCTGCTCTAAGTGAGGTATAAAGGAACACCAGTAACCCAATATACCTAGAAACTTTTGCAGCTTTGCAGCTGCTTTGGTGTTGTAGGGGTTGGGAACGCCTGAACCTTATCTATAACAGCACTGAGTAGTACTCTGGTCTTTCCTGACCAGACCACCCCCAGGAATTTTACAGACGGGCCTGAACCTTGCATCTTTTGAGGATTTATAGCCCATCCTCTTTGTTGCAAATAGGCAGTTAATGAATCTGCTGCCTGTCCTACTGCCTCCAGTGAGTTGGATGTCAACAGGAGATCATCAGGTTTTTCCCAATTAGCCAAATCACGCACCACTAGTTTATGACAGTATGTTGGTGAATGCATGTACCCCTGAGGCAGGACCTGAAAAGTCCACTGCCTGCCTCCCCATGTAAATGCAAACTGATCTTGCAATTCTTCAGCAATTGGAATACTGAAGAATGCATTTGCTAGATCTAGGACACAGTGATAGGTTTTTATCTCCCTACTTAATGTGTCCATTAGGGAGGCAATATTGGGTGAATAGGCAGCATAACCTTATTTAATTCTCTGTAATCCACTGTCATTCTCCACATTCCATCTGACTTTCACATTGTCCATATGGGGAAATTATAAGGGCTGTGTGCAGGTCTTATAATACTCACTTTTTCTAATTCCAGTGAGGTAGGTTGAGAACTGGTTGACTGGCTTTGACTGTCACTGGCAGTGCGGAGTCTGGTTGGAGACCTGTAACTAAGCAGTGTTCCACAGGGTGTGCTGCTGAGTCGTCTTGTTCAACATCTTCATCAATGACCTTGATGAGGGGATAGTGGCCACCCTCAGCAAGTTTGCTGATGATACGAAGTTGGGAGGATTGGCTGACATGCCTGAAGGCTGTGCTGCCATTCAGCGGGACCTGGACAGGCTGGAGAGCTGGGCAGTAAGAAACCAGATGAGGTTTAACAAAAGCAAGTGTAGAGTCTTGCATCTGGGGAGGAATAATCGCATGCACCGGTACAAGTTGGGGGATGACCTGCTGGAGGGAAGCTCTGTGTAGAGGGACCTGGGTGTCCTGGTGGACGACAGGTTGGCCATGAGCCAGCAGTGTGCCCTTATGGTCAAGAGGGTCAATGGCATTATGGGGTGCATTAAAAAGAGCAAGGCCAGCAGGTCAAGGGAGGTGATCCTCCCCCTCTACTCTGCCCTGGTAAGGCCTCATCTGGAGTACTGTGTCCAGTTCTGGGCTCCCCGGGACAAAAAAGACAGTGATCTCTTGGAGAGAGTCCAGAAGAGGGCCACAAAGATGGTGAAGGGCCTGGAGCATCTCCCCTATGAAGAAAGGCTGAGTGAACCAGGCCTGTTTAGCCTTGAGAAAAGAAGACTGAGAGGGGACCTGATCCAGGTCTAGAAATATCTAAGGTGTGGGAGCAGAGTGGTGAGGTCAGACTCTTTTCAGCAGTGTGTAGAGACGGGACAAGGGGAAATGGCCAGAAACTGGAGCATAGGAAGTTCCACACAAATGTGTGCAAGAACTTCTTTACAGTGAGGGTGACAGAGCTTTGTAACAGGCTGCCCAGGGGGCTTGTGGGGTCTCCTTCTCTGGACCTGCCTGGACACCTACTTGTGCGACCTGATGTGGAGAACCTGCTTTGGCAGGGGGATCGGACTCGATTTCTGGAGGTCCCTTTCAATCCTTACAATTCTGTGATTCGTCTTGCTCATCTGGGGTTCTGTACTGTCCTACATTAGTGACTGGCACAGTTTCAGCAGGCAGATAGGCCCATGTTTCGCATAGCGTCTTACTATTGCCTGCACCACCTGAATACTAATACATCTCTGTTGAAGTTTGAACAATCCCACACTTGTTTGGAGAGCCAGACCCCATAGAATATCTATGTCCCGGATATATTCCTGGACTGGGGCAATAGACACTTTATACTCCCAGGGTGGGAGGTGCCCAACCCCCAATTTCAACCGTGTTTGGGTGACAGGAATAGTCTGTCCCCCAAAACCACCAATCTTCACTCTGTCTCCATCAAATTTAGTCTCCATATATAATTGTTGTTTCTGCTCCAGTGTCCACCAAAGCCATAGCTCTCTGAATATTTTTTGATACCAATAAATTGTTAATTCTACATAGGGCCTTCGGTGCTACTTGGTGAAACACTTTTTCAGTCAAGTCAGTGAAAAATGTTATTCTTGTGTGTATATTAGTTTTATATCATATTTGACAGCATGACAGATCCTGATTTCTTTCACAAATTATTTAGCAGTTATTTATTTAATTGCTAATAAATCAATAAACACTAACATAAATATTGTTCTGAAAAATGTTTCTCAGTTTTACCAACAATACTATGATCTGCAGTTTCATATTTCTTTAATTGCATAATTTGGTGTACAATCAAGGAAAAAATAATATAATTGAAAAGTACAGTCAAATAGATGTATAATCAAAAATAAACCAATAAAGAGTTAGGCACAAGGGTAACAAAGACAAAGAGAAAATAGGTGGAACGCTTACCCGTGCAGAGGGCTCGCAGTAAAGGTCTCCAAAGGAGCGGATCTCTCAGAAGAGATCCTTCCTCCCTGGCAGTCAGCACTTAAATGGGTCTGGAGAGGTGGAGCCTGGCTCCACCCCTTCCTGCAGCACAGGTGAACTGCTTTCACCTGTGCTCCCAGGGCTGACATACTGCTTGCCTCAGATAACTAATCAAAGGTTCAGGCTGTGATTCAGCAGCTCCCATACATTTGGTTTGGTTTTTATATTCTAACAAAATTGTACATTTTTTTTGTTTTCCAAGATTAAATTCTATTTCAATTCTCTCAAAACTTGCTGCAGGAAAAAAAAAAAAAAAATAAAAAAATAAAAAGTGTCCTTGAAGAAAAAAGGAAGGGAAAGAAAGAAAAAAAAATAATAAAAAAAAAGTTTCTATTAAAAAAAAAATCTGAGTACTCTTCTATTGCTTTCAGATATCAGTGAAAGTTGAAGCATCTTTAGAAGTAGAGGGTCCTAAATACTCATTCAGCATTACGTATGGATGCTCTATGAGGAAAAGAAAGATTTATATTGAAGGCAGAAGGAAGGATAACAATTTATTTTCAATCTTTATGGTGTTTTACAGAAGAGGAAACCTGATGAGAGAGTTTATACTGAAGCAAGACAAGATAAAACAAAAACATGATTACCTTGGTAACTGATCCTAAAATACTCTGTGTAAATAATGTACTAAGACAATTGTATTGGATAAGGCCATAGAAAACAATACTGGGGAGATACAGCTAAGCAAGAAAATAATTAGTGATTTTTCAAACTGTGGGTTTTAACTGAAAAGCTTCAATTCTAATGTTCATGCAGTCTTAATATCAGCTTACTACTAAAATAGCCATTATGGACACTTTAATGTTACAGATTGGAGATCTGTCAAAAGTGAGATGAAAAGCACTTTTTTCTCTTCTTAAGAGAAACTTAAGCACCTTCTGAATTATTATGGGGTCAGTAGGGAGGATTTATTTTTTTCCCTTTGAGAAAGAAAACCTCTTTCCTTTTCAAAAATCTGAAATATCAAATATTGAGACTGTATGGGGTCTATTTAAAAATCTTGATAAGAAAAAGCAGATGGCAGTCGTGACTACTCTGAATTAAAATTAGTAAGAGGCAATGATATGTATATTATAGCAATATGATGTCAGGTAACTGATGGGAATTCTGATGACTAAGATAATAATATAAAATTTAATATAAATGTTATTACTAATATTAAAAAATATTGACTGCATCAAGGGATGATCTTGTGGAAAAGAAAAGCATCAGATGAGTCAAAGTTTGAATTCTATTCCTGGCTCTTCCAAATACTTCTTACCTAACTTGCATTAAATCCGTAACTCAAACAGTAAGCCATGTATTCCATAAAAAACCACATGAGATATAAAATTATGCACATTCTATTTTATATTACTAGACTGTAGCTTAGTTTATCTCCTCTGGGCCTTCATTTACAAAATATGGACAGGGACACTTTCTATCAACAGATATTTGAGCAGTATTCAAATACTGTGAAAGGATTAAAAAATGTTCATGAAATACTTAGACAGATGTAGTGAAATACATGAATGATTTATCAGAGACTGAAATACAATCTAGTTGCTGTGACCATAGCTACAGCAGAGACTTCTCACCTTCACAAGTATAGGAACACATTAAACGTGTTAAATTAGCTTTTTTTTTCTTTTTTTTTTTTTTAATCCTAAAAATAAATATACTAATAGAATATAACTAGAGAGGCATTTTTCTGTTCAATGGCTCCCTAAAAATAGGATCACCATTACAAATAATAGGCCTCTGGCCTGTTACTGTAAGGCATTTTTTGTGCCTTTTCCTGGCTGTACATGGCCCTACACCCCAGTCTGTTGTTACCAGTTTCTTATGGTAACTGGCAATGAGACCTTTAGTATTGCATTCTTATGGTTAAAGTAGGTTATGATTAATAAGGAGTAATAGTTATGAATATGTAGTGATAATGATTGATAATGCATAATAAAAGATTGAATTATCCATTAGCATTAAGCATATTAATGAATGCCAGTCTAGCTTTTTGTTTGTTTGTTTGTTTTGTAGCTTGAAATTTGCCTGATCTAACAGTCATCTAAAACTGCCCATCACAGCTCTCCCTAAATCACTGATTGTATCTACACTTCCCTGATACTAAAGATCTGAATAGCCTAAAACAACTTCTAAGCAGGTCTTTAAATAAATAAATAAATAAATAAATAAATAAATAAATAAATAAATAAATAAATAAAT
>JAPSGF010000127.1:685418-710673 GCA_035772895.1 Perdix hodgsoniae
AATAAATAAATAAATAAATAAATAAATAAATAAATAAATAAATAAATGTTCTGAACTGCTGTTAAAATAGCAATTTTTATGTTTTGCTTGAAAAATTTAAATGGATGCTGGTGATCATAAGTGACATCTGGAAGCTCTGAAACCTGAAAAGTAAGGTTGTTGTCCTGGTTTTAGCAAGGATAGAGTTAATTTTCTTCATGGTAACTTGTATGGTACCATGTTTTGGATTTAAGATGAAAATAATTTTCATAGCAGAGGGATGCTTTAGTTGTTGCTGCGCAGTGCTTACACAGAGTCAAGGACTTTTCACTTTCCCATGCTGCCCTACCAATGCAAAGAGCATGAGAAGCCGGGAGGGACAGAGCCAGGACAGCTGACTCAAACTGGCTGTAGGAATATTTCATATCACAGAACTATAAAACTGGGAGAATTAGACAGGGGCATGAGGGATGAGACTTCTCAGAGTATGTCTAGGATTCAGACAGCATGTGATGCATCACTTGTTATGAAGTTTGTTGTTGTTATTACTATTATTATTACTCCTCCTTTTTATGTCCCATAAAACTACATTTATATCAACTCACAAGTTTTCACCTTTTTCTGATCCTCTCCCACATTCCATTGGCTTGACTCTGTAGTGAGTAAACAACTTAAACAACTGTGTGGTGCCTAGCTCCCCGCCAGGTTAAACCACAATTACTTGAAACTTTTTTTTTTTTTTTTTTTTTTTTAAGGGTGGATGTTATGGGGGGGGGGTTTATATACAGTTAGCTGTCCCAGTTTAGCAGTTTAGCAGAGGATATGCACTCCACTATGTAATACAAGAGTATATTATTTATAAATAATGAATCTTGGCCTTCTAGCCTGCTGAATTATTATGTCCTACTCAAAGGGATGCTCATAGAAAGGAACATATACCTTACTATTTAAGTCCCTGTTATAGCAAAGACAAAGCTGAAATAAACTGAATAAATTAAAACAAACAAACAAAACAAACAAACAAACAAACAAACAAACACAACTTACTGAATTCAAGAGTATGTGTTAGTATAAATACATTCAGAGCATCACACTCTACAACTGTGTGAATGGAGATGGGAGTTGGCCTCTTCTCCCAGGTAACAGCAATAGGAGAAGCGGGGATGGAATCAAGTTGCACGAGGAGAGGTTCAGGTTGGATATTAGGAAGAATTTCTTAGAGTGTTGAGGTATTGGAACACGTTGCCCAGGGAGGTGGGGAAGACACTGTCCCTGGATGCGTTTAAGGAAAGTGTAGATGTAGTACTTAGGGATGTGAATTAATGGGCAATATTGGTGGTAAATGGATGATTGAACTAGATGATATTGAAGGTCTCTTCCAACCTTAATGATTCTATGATTCTATGATTTACAGATGCTCCTTTAAGTAACTTCACATGTGTATGATAATAGTGGCTAAATCAGTACAGACACAATGCCATCATAGGTTTTCTGAAGAATCTCAGATCTCCATCATGTAAACATTGTTTTCAGCATCTCTGTCATGCTGAAAGCTATCTTCCCTGGAGGTTCACTACTAATATAGATCAATGACACTTAGGTGACACAAGCAATATGAAGAAGAAGAGCATTGTGCTGTGATAGCTGTGTTATCTAATGTGAGATTGTTTTCCATCTGAAATAGAAAGAATTATTTAACTGATCCCATTCTCAGACCATACTGAGGTATATATTTATCTTGGGTCCATCAGATTTTCTCTTCTATTGATGAAAGTCTGTCCACCTGTCACCTCTACACACTGTCCCTCAAGAATTTTAATGAATTTCAGGAATTACATCGTATCATTTGCAGATTGCACCCAAAAGGATTATAGTCAATTAGCACAATGGCTTTGATATATTGAAATTTTAATGCAAAATTTACAGGCAGTCCATTTACAGTGATGTTAAAAGTTATACTGCAAAGAGTCAAGTTAAAGTGCCTCATTGCCTATAGAAATAATTACCATTTTCCTTGTGTAAATAACTAAAGTGTAATTAATATCCTTTCCTCTGGTATCATGGTCACCTTTTTGAATATCCCTCTCAGCCAAGAGTTGATGGTGTTATTCTTCACTGAAGAATGAACATGGACTACCAGTATTATTTTCAGTGGTTAAATAAGGACAACAGAATACTATCTACAGGATATTTCAAGTTACGGTTAAAATTCCTAGGTAACAGCATCTGGATACAATATTACCTTTCTCTTTCAAAATAAGATATAGCTTAGAACTTTAATCATACACATGATCTTGATTATTTACTGAAATGCATTAAAAAAAAAAAAAGTGCTCATTTTATAACAATGGCATTTTTAAAAAATATATATTCTATTAGGTTATTTATTTTGCCAAGAAACAACTACATTTAGATATTTGATGGATAGTCTGTAAATCAGTTCAGGGCTTGGTTTCACGCAACTTCCATGTGGCATTTAGATATGCAACTCTACAAACGCATGTAACTCCTATGACTCTTTCCCATAACTCTCTGTTTCTGTGGGAATTAACCTGGGCATCAGTCACAAACTGGAACTGTCTTCAAGGGAAGCCTTGTAAGAATAAGGAGAGGTCAGTATCCCTGAACCTTATATTTTCTAGCAGACAAATACAGACGTAGCCTAAAGGTAGCAGTCAATGAAAAATTACAAAGTACATGAAAGAGAAACATGAAGTTCAAAACAAACTTCTCTGGGCCATTTCCAGTTGGGGAAACAATGTTAGGAAATACTATAAGTTACATATATATATATATATATATATATATTCATATATATATTCATATATTTAAATTGCTTCTTCCATTATTTTTAAATGTTTTTCAGAAAGTGGAAAGCAGCAAGTGAAACAATGCATTCTGCAAAAGAAGCTATTGAGGCAAACATTTAAGAGCTTATCAAATAAAGATCTAAGGCCTATTCTCAGTAATGCGTTGAGACTACAAGCAGGCACCATGTCAGTTACTGTTTTATTCATAGTTTCTTGTACATTAACCTTTCATAGAATCATAGAATCACAAGGTTGGAAACGACCTATGAGATCTAGTCCAACCATCTTCACATCACCACTGCTACCACAAGCTACTAAACCAGATCTCACAGCTTCTTGTCCAGATGCCTCTTGAACACTGCCAGGGATGGCGACTCCACCACCTCCCTTGGCAGGCCATCCCAGTGCCTGACCACTCTCTCAGAGAAAAGGTTCTTCCTTAAGTCTAAACTAAACCTCTTCTGGTACAACTTGTGGCCATTTCCCCAGGTCCTGGGAGAAGAGGCCTGGGAGAAGAGGCCAAACCCCTCTTCACCACAACCTCCCTTCAGGAAGTGGTAGAGTGCAATGAGGTCTCCCCTGAGGCTCCTCTTCTCCAGACTAAACAATCCCAGCTCCCTCCGCCACTCCTCATAACACTTGTGCTCCAGACCCCCCACCAGTTTCATTGCCCTTCTCTGGACATGCTCCAGCGCCTCAATGTCTTTTTAGTAGTGAGGGGCCCAAAACTGAACATAGTACTGTCATGGTTTTATGATTTTTGGTCATCAGTATTCCACACCATAACATCATGTGATGCATTGGGGGTGGGGTTTGGTGTCTGCTGGGTGTTCGTCCGTCGGAGAGGAGCTATGTTTCCCCAGGAGACTTTGCGGTCAGCAAGGGGATATAACTCCAAGCAAGGTCACCTGATTCTTCTTCTTCGCCTGCTCTTCGCTGTCTGCGCTTCGCCACCTGCGCTTCGCTATCTGCGCTTCGCCGTCTGTACTTCAGTCACTCAACTGGACTGCACTTCTCACCCCAGCATTGTGGTGAGGTCTATACAATTCAAACAGACTCTCTCTCTCTCTCTCTCTCTCTCTCATTGTATTTTGCTAATACTGTATTTAGTAAAATCATTTGTTCCACCTCAGATCAGTGCTGTTGTTTTCAAGTGTTTTGGGGCCCCCTGCTTCCCCTTTCCTGGGGGCGCAGATCCGCGGATTCCTCCGCCCTGCTGGTCATGGAACTGGGCCGGACCAGCCCATAAACCATTGACATTTTTGGTGGAGAATGCGGGCAACAGTTGCTTTCTAGCTGTTTAGACTCTCTGCTCTCGGAGAGTTCCATTGGCAAAGCTTATCTGTTTCACCACTACTCTCTGGAAACGTGACCTTGAAAACTCCAGGCAGACTGCCAGTATCGTAGGATATTTGTAAACTCTGAGCTTTACTATCTTGCCTCTGTAAAAAAAAAAATAAAAAAATAAAAATGTTTTCTGTAGTGAAACTTACTCTTAAAGGGCTGCACGCTGCTGCCTCTTCTTTCCTAATGCTCAAAACATACTGGGCATTAATAAAGCTTGCCACCTTGCTCTATGGAGCAATCGGCTTATACAATCAAATGAAAACATGGGTGGAAATATGGACCTGGCACGTTCGTACAATGTGGGTTACAATTTCCGAGACAGCTGCCAATTTTACAGGACTGGGATTTTTTAAGGTTTCCAGTCTCACCTTTCAGCCTGTAATGCAGTTTTTGAATGAACACCTAGTCGCATTACAAATCTCCCTGAATGTACTGAATGTATTGCTCATTATTTCGCTCAGTATTTATTATATTTTGAGGATGTCCTCCCCAAAACCAGAGAATACTGAGTGGCAGGGAGTGTGGAGAGGTCTGGGAAAGACTTTAGACAGATGGAAATCTTCAGTCTCATGGAACTTTACTCCAGAACACCTGAAAGACCCTGAGAGTCTAAACAGCTATTTAAGGCAGGAATGTTGCGGCTTGGGCAGTTCTGAGGAGGCACATATGATTTGGGGCCTGGCTAATGCTTATCGGGCCTTATTCAATACTATTCTGGAGAGAGAGAGAGCTGCTGAAATTGAAAGGGAGAGCCTCAGGGAAACAGTTCAAAATGAGTGAGAGAGTCTCCTGCTCCAGAGGAAAAACCTCCGATCTCAGAGAGATGCCCTCCGAATGGAAATAGACTCCCTGCAATCCAAACTCAACAATCTGCAGTCTCAACAACACACCCTCCAAGCTGAACTGGAGGATGAGAGCATTGGAACCGACCAACCTGATCAACCACAAGAGGCACCACAATCGATGTCAGCTGCCCCTGTAAGAGGACGGAAAACAAAGCGAATCTCGACTCAGTTAGAAGAGAAGACAGAGGAGGAAAGAGGTCCAGAGGAGTGGCTCCAAGGTCCAGGAGAAGCACCTCTGAGTCCAGGGGAGGGGCCCTCAGTAAGACCACGGTCACCAACACTTACAAGGGCAAGAAGTCCTGGAAGAGCAAGAGGTGAGCAAGATATTGTTACCTTTGTGGATCGATCTCTGAAAATGAATGAAATTCGAAGTCTGAGAAAGGCTTCTCACGCCACCCAAATGAGCCTATTGCTACTTGGTTACTTCGATGCTGGGACAATGGGGCCAACAGTGTGTGGCTAGACAGTAGAGAAGCTCGCCAACTGGGTGGCATTGCTAGGGACTCAGCCATTGACAGAGGTATTAGTACATGCCAGAACCAGGCCTTCACCCTCTGGAAGAGGATGTTGTTAGCTGTAAGAGAAAGATACCCCTTCAAAGACGATCTGATGCCCGAGAAGAAGAAATGGGCTGATTTGGAAGAAGGCATCCGTTATTTGAGAGAATATGCTGTGGTGGAAACTCTACATAGCTCCGATTTCATTCCTGATGAGCCAAACCAAGAGCATGAACCTGAGAGAGCCAGGTGTACACCAAATATGTGCAGTACATTCACAAAGACTGCACCAGAAAGGTACGCCAGTACATTTGCAGCTATGTATGGCAGAGGGGAAAGAAGACCCCTTATAAATGAGTTGGTTAATAAGCTTCAAGACTTTGAGTTACATTTAAGCCCTCTACGAGCTTGTGTTTCAACCATTGAAAAAGTAGCTGAAAAGCTGGAGAGAATGGAGAACAAACAAGAAGATATAATAGATAAACTATTATGCCTGATGCCGATGAATACATGGTGGTAAGAGATACATCCAATGAGGAACAGAATTCCCAAAACAGCCTACTTGAGGGGCTAGCCAACTTGATTTCCTTCCAGTCAGTGTCATCCAACGTCTCAGCTATCAAAAGAAGACGTCCTCCTGCTCGAACAAGTGACAACAGTAAGACCACGTCACGTTTTGCCTTGTGGCATTACCTACGCGACCATGGAGAAGATATGAAGAAGTGGCATAAGCAACCTACTCCTGCCCTTCAAGCAAGGGTAAAAGAGTTACAAGACAAATCAACCACCAAGGTGAACTTCTCCAGAAAGTTGATTGCTCCAGTTGCTGTAGAAAACAGAGGTAACAAATAGAGGGGCCCTGCCCCCAGCCAGTGGGGGGAAAGGGATAATAGAGTTTATTGGACTGTGTGGATTAGATGGCCTGGTACATCAGAACCACAGAAATATAAGGCCCTGGTGGATACTGGTGCACAGTGCACTCTAATGCCCTCGAGTCACCAAGGGACAAAATCAATTTATATTCATGGGGTGACAGGAGGTTCCCAAGAACTGACTATGTTGGAGGCCGACATCAGCCTCACTGGTAAAGACTGGCAAAAGCACCCGATTGTGACTGGCCCAGGGGCTCCATGTATACTTGGTATCGATTACCTCAGAAGGGGATATTTTAAGGATCCCAAGGGGTATCGATGGGCCTTTGGAATAGCTGCTGTAGACACAGAAGGTGTTAAGCAGTTATCTGTTTTGCCTGGCCTGTCAGAAGATCCGTCTGTTGTGGGGTTGCTACGAGTGGAAGAGCAACAGGTACCGATAGCTACAGAAACAGTGCACAGACGGCAGTATCGCACCAACAGGGATTCCTTGCTCCCCATTCAGAAGTTAATTCGTCAATTAGAGAACATAAAAAGTTTGGAACACCACCAGCAGAAGAAGTATCACGTGCTAAAGAAGCCCCACCATACAATGAACTACCAGAGGATGAAAAGAAATATGCCCTATTCACAGATGGATCGTGTCGTATTGCGGGAAAGCATCGCAGATGGAAATCTGCTGTGTGGAGCCCCACACGACAAGTTGCAGAGGCCACCGAAGGGAAAGGAGAATCGAGCCAATTTGCAGAGGTAAAGGCTGTCCAACTGGCCTTAGACGTCGCTGAACGGGAGAGGTGGCCAATGCTCTATCTTTACACTGATTCATGGATGGTAGCAAATGCCTTGTGGGGGTGGTTACAGCAGTGGGAGCAAAATAATTGGCAAAGAAAGGGCAAGCCTATTTGGGCTGCTGACCTATGGAAAGATATTGCTACCCGAACAAAAAATATGGTTATAAAGGTGCGTCCTGTAGATGCTCATGTGCCCAAGAGTAGAGCTACAGAAGATCAGCGAAATAACCATCAGGTAGACCGAGCTGCCAGAATTGAGGTGGCTCAAATAGACCTGGACTGGCAGAACAAGGGTGAGTTATTTTTAGCTCGGTGGGCCCATGAGACCTCAGGTCATCAAGGGAGAGACGCAACATACAAATGGGCCAGAGACTGAGGGGTGGACTTAACTATGGATGCCATTGTACAAATCATTCATGACTGTGATACATGTGCCACAATTAAACAAGCTAAGAGGATGAAACCTCTCTGGGAGGAAGGGCGATGGCAAAAGTACAAATATGGGGAGGCATGGCAGGTTGATTATATCACCTTGCCACGATCTCGCAATGGTAAGCATTATGTGCTCACCATGGTGGAGGCAACAACCGGGTGGCTTGAAACATATGCAGTACCCCATGCTACCGCCCGAAACACCATATTAGGTCTGGAGAGGCAAATCCTGTGGCAACATGGCACCCCAGAAAGGATTGAGTCAGATAATGGGACTCATTTTAAAAATTCACTTGTGGATACTTGGGCCAGAGAACATGGCATCGAGTGGATTTATCATATCCCCTATCATGCAACAGCCTCTGGTAAGATCGAACGCTACAACGGGTTGTTGAAAACGATGTTGAAAGCAATGGGTGGCGGAACATTTAAACACTGGGAGAAGCATTTGGCAGAAGCCACCTGGCTGGTTAACACCAGAGGATCAATCAGTCGAGATGGTCCTACCCAATCCAGTTCCCTACATATTGTAGAGGGAGATAAGGTCCCTGTAGTACATGTAAAGAACATGTTAGGAGAAGCAGTTTGGGTTTTTCCTGCTTCTGGGAAGGGCAAACCTCTTCGCGGAACTGTCTTTGCCCAGGGACCTGGGTCCACCTGGTGGGTGATGCAGAAAAACGGGGATGTTCAGTGTGTACCACAAGGGAATTTGATGTTGGGGGAGTGCAGTCTGTAATCCCATGTGTTAAGCATGATGTAGTGATGTAGAATAAGGGGTGGAATGTCATGTTTTTATGATTTTTGGTCATCAGTATTCCACACCATAACATCATGTAATGCATTGGGGGTGGGGTTTGGTGTCTGCCGGGTGTTCGTCCGTCGGAGAGGAGCTACGTTTCCCCAGGAGACTTTGCGGTCAGCAAGGGGATATAACTCCAAGCAAGGTCACCTGATTCTTCTTCTTCGCCTGCTCTTCGCTGTCTGCGCTTCGCTATCTGTGCTCCGCCGCCTGCGCTTCGCTATCTGCGCTTCGCCGCCTGCGCTTCGCCGTCTGCACTTCGCCATCTGTACTTCAGTCACTCAACTGGACTGCACTTCTCACCCCAGCATTGTGGTGAGTTCTATACAATTCAAACAGACTCTCTCTCTCTCTCTCTCTCTCTCTCTCTCTCATTGTATTTTGCTAATACTATATTTAGTAAAATCATTTGTTCCACCTCAGATCAGTGCTGTTGTTTTCAAGTGTTTTGGGGTCCCCTGCTTCCCCTTTCCCGAGGGCGCGGATCCACAGATCCCTCCGCCCTGCTGGTCACGGAACTGGGCCGGACCAGCCCATAAACCGTTGACAAGTACTCAAGGTGCAGCCTCACCAGTGTTGAATACAGGGGGATGATCACCTCCCAGCTCCTGCTGGACACACTATTTCTAATGCAGGCCAGGATGCCGTTGGCGCTCTTGGCCACCTGGGCACACTGTCGGCTCATGTTCAGCCGAGCATCAACCAACACACCCAGGCCCCTTTCTTCTTCACAATCATCCAGACACTTGTCCCCAAGCCTATAACACTGCATGGGGTTATTGTGGACAAAATGCAGGACCTGGCACTTGGCCTTGTTGAACCTCATCCCATTCACCTCAGCCCAGTGATCCAGCTTATCTAAGTCCCTCTGAAGGGCCTCCCTACCCTCAGGCAGATCAACACCACCTCCCAACTTGGTGTCATCTGCAAACTTGCTGGGGGTACTCTCAATCCCCTCATCTAGGTCATCAGTAAAGATATTAAACAAGATAGGCCCCAGTACCGACCCCTGAGGGATGCCACTCGTGATGGGTTGCCTGCTGGACTTTACTCCATTAACCACCACCCATTGGGCACGGCCCTCTAGTCGGTTCCTTACCCAAACTGGTCTGGCTATTAAAGGCAAATGTAAAGAAGGCTTTGAGGACCTCAGCCTTCTCCTTGTCCTCAGTGGCCACATTCCCTGCTGCATCAAGTAAAGGATGAGATTTATCCTTGATTCTTCTTTTGCCATTGATATATTTATAAAAGGATTTCTTATTGTCTTTTAATGCAGTGGCCAATCTGAATTCAAGTTGGGCTTTTGCCTTCCTAACGTCCTCCCTGCATACCTTAGCTACTTCCTTGTAATCTTGCCAACTAGCCTGTCCCTTCTTCCAGAGGACATATACTCTCTTTTTCTCCCTGAGTCTCAACAGTAATTCCTGGCTCATCCAGACCAGTCGTCTACCCCTGCGGCTCGCCTTATGGCACTCAGGGACAGTATGTTCTTGTGTCTTTAAGATTTCTGTCTTGAGGAGCATCCAGGCTTTCTGGACCCCTTTACCCTTAAGAAGCGACTCCCAAGGGACCCATGCTACAAGTGCCCTGAACAGATCGAAGTCCACCCTCTGGAAGTTCAAGAAAGTAGTAATCACTTTCACATTACCTCTAAGGTTATGAGGGAATATTTCTACAGCTAGAAATTGAGTTAGGGTTTAACCATGGCCTTCAATAACAAGAAAGGCATTTTTGACAAGTTGAGTTATTAAGAAAGCATTATACCACATCATCTCTAGAACAATCCTCAGAGAGGAGCAAATGCTGCTGTATTGCAGATGTGTGTTATTCTCATCCTAGATGTACAAGTGGGCTGAGGTATGCTGGTCTCAGAGAGTGCCTATGATTGAAAATGTCTCACTTTGTATGCATTATTCCTTTACAGCGACAGAGACTGAGTCAGACTGACCACTGTTCTAGAGCCTACAGTGAGGATCCACAGCAAAATTGTGAAGCTTGCACATCTCATGGACACAGAGAGACTTCTATGACAAATTGAACAAATCAGTCAAATTCCAGAAATTAAAAAAAAAATAAATGTCAGTGACAGCTGCCACCCAGATAGAAAGTACCTTGGCTGAAATCAGGTCAAGAAGTAAGATGCAAGCCACACTCAAAAGGGGTAGATTGTGTACAATGCTTTTTGCAGTCGTATATGGTCACTGCAATATTTATTCATTAAAACAAACAAAACAAAACAAAACAGAAAAACACTATTATTTATATTCATAGTACGCTATAGTGATTTTTGATTTAAAATATCTGTTAGTCATTTCTGGGGGGCCAAATATTAGGGGAAAAAACAAACAAACAATCTGGTCATTGCATCATATGCCATTTTGTAAGAGGGCACTTCATATTTACCTAAGGCTTATGTAAAGAGATATTCTTATTGGTAGACAAGCCTTCCACAACAACAGTATTAATAAATATTTTTTTTAATAACTTTCAGACATTTTTACAAATTTTAAAATGTTCTATGCAAGATAATTAACGCCATATAATTTGCCAATCTATGAACTTCTTTGTAAGTATAAGGCTTATTCCTGTAGTCTGATATTTAATCTTGACTTTATGCTCAAATTTAGAAAGGAAGACACGTAGGACTAAGTAGAAGTAAAACCAGAAAAACTAAAGCTAGTGAAAAACAAAACAATGCTTTCATTATTGTTACCCTGAAAGGCATTTTGACAGCAAAAGAAGACACATTACTTGCAGAGCTTAGAAAGTTATTTTTATAATTTAAGATTTAACATTGTAATCTAAAGAATTGGATTTGCAGTGAGTTATCAAGGTTACCAAATTTGTTGCTAGAAGAAATTTGATGTCAGAGCTGTTTTTTCCATTCTCTTAAGTCTTGGGAATCACATGAGGCTATTTGTTTGTTTCCTTTGCCTGCCAGTTAACTTCATAGTAGCCTCCAGCATGACCTTCAAAAGAAAAAGCTATTTTTCATCTGGAAGGTGGCCTCTTGCCACAGGCAGCAGTCACAGAGTTACAGCTACAGCAGGGCAGGCAGTAGTCACTTGATCACTAAGCAGTTATCACAGCTTGTGATCCTGTAATAGCAAAAATTGTATCGGCTATGAAACGCTTTCAAGAAAATTGCTTTCAGATTACTCTTCAGTGGGAACACAATCACCTAAGAGAAGCTTGGCTGATCATCCAAGTGAGTTAGACATCTTTTCTGTGAATCAAAAGTTATCAGGGAAAAGAAACAGTGGAGAACATGGAGGTAGATTGAAATGACAATAAATCAAACAAAACAAAGGAATATGGAAAAAAATATATATATTTATATATATATATATTTTCATCCACTTTTAGCACATCAAGTGGAGTGGCAAATTTTTGCACTAGGATAATGGTGTGGCAAGTGGAAATCTTACTTCTATGAATTTTGATGAGTTCCTAGAGAATTCATTAATAAATAAATAAATAATAAATAAATCATAACTTACACTTTGGTCATTTGGACTTTCTTGGATCTTGGAAAATTTTCAGGAAAAGTTAATTTCCTTTCCCTTCAGTCTACCTCAGGCTTGATTTTTAAATCAAATAATAGTGAATTAAGTAACTTTATGCAAAGCTTTTCCTGCAGTTATTTTCAGGTGTAAATGATTTGTTACATTTGACTTGATTTTAGTTATTGGTATTCCACATCATAGCATCATGTAGTGCACTGGGAGTTAAAGAGTTAATGCTCCAGTTCTGGGTGCCTATCCAAGAAGAGAACAACTACATACCCCAGAGGATTTTGCATACAGAGAAGAGATAAAATCCCTGGCAAAGTCATGGGACTTGGCTCTCCCCACTTTTGTTCATCCTGACCACATCTCATCTCAGCATTAGAAAAAGGCCTTCCGTTTTCAGACACTCTCTCTCATTGTATTTGATTTATTAGTTCCAATTCTAATTATATTGTATTATAATGTGTTATCTTGCATTCCAATATCTTATTTAGTTAATTAGTTTGTTTCTCCTCAGATTTTTGCTGTTGTTTTGTTCTAAGTCCATCTCTCTATGTTTTTCCCTTATCTCTGTCTGGGACGTAGATCTGCAGGTTCCTCCACCTTGCTAGTCATGGAACCAGGACTAATCAGCTCATAAACCATTGATGAAAGTTCAGATCTTTCAAACTTCAGATTTTTCAACGGTGAAAAACTGGAAAATAACATGTTAGAGATACAGATAACAGCAAGACCTTGCAGTATTTTGTTCACATCATCACTTTTCAATAAGTTACCCAAGATCTGATCTGTGCTGTTCACGAGGGTTTAATTACACAACAGAAAGGAATAGCTCAGCTGCAAGAGATCTTCAAAGATCTTTAAGCCCAACTGCATGACCACTTCAGGGATAATCAAAAGGCAAATCATATTATTAAAGACATTCTCAAAAAAATTTCTTGAATACTGACATTCATGGTTCATCAAAAACCTCACTAGGAAGCCTGTTCCAGTGTTTAACTGCCACCACTGTAAAGAAATTTTAGAACCATAAAATGGTTTGCACTGGAAGGGACATTTAAGATCATCTAGTTCCAACCCTCTCGCTCTCAGCAGGGACTTATGTCAGTCTGAATCTGTCCCAGTTTAGTTTTGTGCCATTCCCACATATCCTATAATTGGTTAGTGGGGAAAAGAAACCAGCACCTGCTTCTGCATTTCCCCTCTTCAGGAAGCTGTGAAGAGCAATCGTATTACTTCTTGTCTTCCTTTTCTACGGACTATACAAACCAAGTGTCTAGAACATGTCCTCATAGGACATGCCTTTCCAAGCCTTTCAGTAGCTTTTTTTGTCATCCTTTGGATGCATTCAGGTATTTTAATATTCTCTTTTATATTGTTGGGCCCAGAACTACACACAATATCCAACTGGCTACAACTATCTAGTCCACAGCTTTGGATGATGAAGATGTATGAAGTAAACAGGTATATTTCATGCATAGTACTGAACGTTTGTTGATGCTGATGGAAGTACGTGCATGTTTAGCTGCTGCCTGCCACCTCCCCTACCAGCACCAGAAAAATCTACCACATTACAAGTAATGTATTTTATGACCACAAATGTTCTACAGCCTTCATCACTAATAATGTGAAAATTAATGAGAAAATCTCTTAACCATTTGTACTAATTAGCCACGCTACCTACATATTGCTCTCCTAAATTATGAGGTCTTGCACCTTCAACAAACAGGACATTCTTACACATTTTGTAACAGTAGGTTAGAAAGTGCATCTGGCTATTTGAAAATCTTCAGTGTAGCATTTAATGTAATGCTTTAGTCTGATCTCTAATTATTTTTTTTTTTTTTCTTCCCCCTCTTCCTGCTACATCTTCACTGTAAGAAAGGGGAATCAGCAAAAAGATGGAACAATGAAGCACAAAATCAACCACTCTTATTAATGAGAACAATAAAGGAATAATCCAGATTAATGCTCTGAATTAATGTTTTAGGCCAAAATTTCTATATCTACGAACATTAACATGGAACTTTGCTTGTGTCCAGTCTATATGAGATTAGATATTTAGATCCACGTTTCTACCAGAGATGAATAAAATTTCATGGTTGAAATATTGAATATTCCTAGCTTGAGAACTTGATGAATGATGTCTTCAGTTTATCCGCTGGGAAGATGAAAAGCACAAAAGTTTACTACAGAATGCAACCTGAAAACAAACAGCAACAAAAAAAAAAGCAAATAGTCCTGTTTACATTTCTGTGAGACTGAAAAGAAAGCAGATTATGTTAGCAATTTAGATGCAAGAATCTTTTACTTGGATTAGTTACTATAGGGTGTTCTGCTTTTGTCTGAACAGAGTCAGCAGTATCCTATCATTGTACCAATGAGGCTTAAAGTTACGCATACAAGTTGCAGAGGGAAGACTTCAAGGGAATAAAGGATTGTTGAATGTCCAAGAGCTGTTGAGTGGATAACAGGTTTGAAATTTATGTCTAGCTAACAAGAGTTATTTTAATAACAGTGATTACCTTTTTCGACTTGTGAGTTTGTATGGCCTTGATTAATGACTCAGATTTTAGAATGAAAGAATCAAAATAATGTTCTTCAAAAGAGACCTCAGAGCCAAAATTTTAGTTCCAGATCAGAATTAGATGAAAGCATCCTATAACCCATCCATCTGCATTTTGAAAGTATGCATTCATGGATATTCCACAACTTCTTTGTGAAGCTTTTTCCAATATTTGTCTATCAACCCTCATTTAAACAAACAAACAAACATCTACCATCTGAACTCACTGAAAAACTCATTATACTCTGGTAGTATGTGGCTGGAATTTGTAAAGATCATCACTATCTCTTTGGTTAAAGACAGATGTATCCAGACCATGAGCTGCAGGCTGCATGTGGCTTTTGTCATGCCCTGCATCTTCATGGAGGCAGCTCTTCCCTACTGAGCAGACCAGCCTAGACCTTGATATGCACTCATTACTTAGCAACAATCAAACATGGATTAAATATCCCCTTACTTTTATGTTTATTTTGGATTTTTTCTGTTTGTTTGATTTAATTAAAAAATATTAACTATTGAAGTAAGTTTTGTTAAATATTCACATTAACTATGTTTTTCATTTTATAAGAAGTCAAGACAATTCAAGGAGGTCCAGGCAAGCCAAAAGATTGTACATCCATCATTAAGAAATTTAAAACTTTATTGAAGGAGTAAAATTTGTAACAACATAATTTTGGAAAAGAATTTTTTAAAAATGTACATTACAGTAACATTGGCAGCATCAACAGATGGAATAAAATCATCACCATATGTGTTCTTTATACATAAAACATTACCAAAGTAACAGCTGCCTACTGGAATAGCTGTCAAGTGTCAAAACCATGATGAACATCTACCAGTTTAGTGAAGCACTGCCTGAATATCATTTAGAGTAGGAGACTTGCTGCTAAGGAAAAGAGGAAGGCTTGTTCTAGAAGCATTCAAGGAATATTTGATATTAGCAGTGAAGAATACTATTTGAGAAAAGAATATTGAACTTTTCACATTAGGAATAAAGATGTTAAAGCTACAAGTTTTCAACACAGTAGACCATCTAGACTTTACATAGAATGGATGTTGCTATAGGCTCCTATTTTAACTCCAGTTAATTTCCAGTGGGAATTAAACAAACAAACAAACAAACAAAAAGTAAACGGAAAGAAAAACAGTTTTGTCACTGGATTAAAAAGCTAAAGATTTATGTAAAGATCTAAGGATAAATCCTAAAGTTCTAACAAAAGACTTAAAGAAATTTTATTTTTCAAATATGATTTCTTTGAATTGTAGAAGAAAATTAGAAAGTTGAAGAAATAAGAAGTGAAAGAAAAGAAGGATGCTCTTCTTTACTCTGCAAGTGGTTTGGCTTGGGAAAGCCTTCTGGATATGGTCTTGGGCAACCTTCTCTGAGTGGTGTTCCCTGAGCATGAGGGTTAGCCAAGATGGCTTCCAAAGGTCCCTGACAACCTCGATCATGCTCTTTATCTGTGATTATGTGAAAAGTTGAAGATTATAAAGATAGTGGACAGCCAAGAAAATAATGAACAGACATGATATGTAAAAAGCAAAAAGCAATAGTAACAAATAGTAATAAAATATTAGAGAAAAAAATATACTGACTTCATGGCCAGTTGTTAATTAAAAGTTGCTTTATAAAAGTTGCAGGTAGCAAATATATATATATATATATATATATATATATATATATATATGAGTTGGTAAGGATATTATGATACATTGGATTTAGCACTAACAAAAGCAGTGTTTTGTGTCATTAGTGTGCAATGTGACAAGGTTGATACTACATAGGCCACTCCAAAATTAATGCATCCTATTTATTTACATGGAAACTGCAACAAATACAAAGAATGAAATAACACTATTTCATAGAGCAAGTACTCAGTTACAAAATGCTATTTTTCAGCACAGTCACCTCCATTAGCTATGCATTTTCACCAGCAATGAAAAAAAGCCCACATGCTGTGCTTGTTAATATCTGCACCAGTGGAGTTGACACTGTTGTTGTCACTGCTAAAACATGCCACCTACTGCCTCACTATGATAACACCCACTGTTTGGTCTTCATAAATGTTCAGCAAGTATCAATGAATGTCAATGGATGCAATTTTATCCTCATGGAACAATTAAGTTCTACCTTTTCTCTTCATACACACTTCATGTCAGTCACCACTTTCTCAGACTACCACTCTGCTGCCATCAGTTGCACAGCAACAAAATCTAACAGAGCATTGACAAAAACTTTCAACCTCTACTGCCATACCACCAACATCCTCTTTGGGGGTGGGAATGTAGTGCGTCAACATAATAAAACTGGAGGTATTATTTTTGGAGCAGCCCTCGTAAAATATATAATAAATGTAAATATGTATCAAAATTTATTTTAATAATTAATATTTTTTATCACAACAACAGAAAGGTGACAAAAACATAAAATAAGTGGGATATTTTGTCTTATTTCTTTGAAACTAATGAATCGGCTCAATGGAAGGAGCTGCAATTTGTGGTGTTCTCAAGTTATTTTTCAGAGATTTTGATGGAATTTTACTTTTCCTGTATTTTATCATTGAAAGTAGTTGTTCACAAACGTACATACTTCCAGAAAGCAATGATATACTGTGCTTGTGAAGCAAGGAGTATTTTCTCTGGTAAGAGAAGTCTTAGGATAGTCTAGTACATAGACATGATCAATTTTTTCTTTGAGTTGAATATCTGATTGCAAGTCTGTACATTCCAACTGCAAATTTGCAGGTAACTTATTTATGTTAACTGAAAATAGAATCACAATCATAAAAAAAAAAAAAAAAAAAAAAAAAAAGATAATTGATGCATTGATGCTTTTTATCCAGCAATCTTGAATCCTGTTTTTGTTTTGTTTTGTTTTTGTTTTTTTCTTATCAGAGTGGAAAGAAAGTCTGCACATTTTTTGCTGTTCATGGGATCGTGTTTAGTCAGTGTGCCAAAATGCATAAAATTGATAAAATTGTTTTCAGTAA
The DNA here is from genome assembly GCA_035772895.1 of Perdix hodgsoniae. Taxonomy (NCBI): domain Eukaryota; kingdom Metazoa; phylum Chordata; class Aves; order Galliformes; family Phasianidae; genus Perdix; species Perdix hodgsoniae. The sequence goes on from JAPSGF010000127.1 coordinate 702,856, forward strand.
CTTGAGTTTACACTGCTCTGTGCTTTTCCCATGTCCTTGTTTCAGCCCAGACAGTGTTAATGGCAGAAAAATATTAGGTTGTTTCTGAGTCATGGGTGCACACCCAAGTCGAGCTGAGTTGCTCCATGAAGAAGAGCAGCTGACATGACAGCGTGGGGTAGGATGGGGCTGTATTGTGAGCTGTGTGCCAGCCCCATGCAGCTGGCAGGCCATGGGTTGGATATGCCTGACATAGTGTAAGGGCTGCTCAGCTACAACTAAATCCTTGGTGTAATATCAACACTATTTTTCTCTTAAATCCAAAATATGATTCTAGACCTGCTTCTTCTAAGAAAATAATTATCTCATCAGAAATTGAGACAATGAACTAAGAGTGTGCCTGGCTTTTGGCAAAGAGCAATATTAGATTAATTAAACACAGCACAGCTAGCCAGTTAGACAAGATGGTTCTGCCAGTATATTTAGGTGAGATGAAGTTTCATGTTGAATTGTGTGCACAGTTCTGGGTTCCATAATATAAAAAGAATGATAACATCCTTGAAAGAATGATAAGGTCCAAGCTGAGCAGTGCAGGTGATACACTGGAGGGAAGGGAAGCCATTCAGAGGGACATGGACAGGCTAGAGAAGTGCACCAGTAAGAACCTGATGAGGTTCAACAAGGCCAAGTGCAAGATGCTACACTTGGGCTGGGGCAATCCCAGGTATTTATACAAACTGGAAGAATCCCTTGAGAGCAGCCCTGCTGAGAAGGACTTGGGAGTCCTGGTAGATGAGAAGCTGGACATGAGCCAACAGTGTGTGCTTGCAGCCAGGAAGGCCAACTGTGTTCTGGGCTGCATTAAAAGAGGAGTGGCCAGCAGGGACTGGATTTGTCCAGTCTGGAGAAAAGGAAGCTAAGAGGTGACATCATTGCTCTCTACAGCTTCCTGAACAAAGGAAATAGAGAGGGCGATGCTGATCTCCATGGTAGCAGGACATGCAGGAATGTGCAAAACTTCATCAGAAGATGTTCAGAACAGATAGAGGGAAAAAATTATTTGCCATAAGGATGGTCAAACAGTGGAACGGGCTTCCTAGAGAGATGGTTGATGGTCCATGCCTGTTAGTGTTCAAGAGGCATTTGGCCCCATTATGCTCCATTAATATTCTTTATCTTTTGGCTAGCCCTGAAATACTCAGGTCGTTGGACTTCATATTCTCTGGACTATTCTATTCTATTCTATTCTATTCTATTCTATTCTATTCTATTCTATTCTATTCTATTCTATTCTATTCTATTCTATTCTATTCTATTCTATTCTATTCTATTCTATTCTATTCTATTCTCTACTCTACTCTACTCTACTCTACTCTACTCTACTCTACTCTACTCTACTTTACTGTGATGGGATGTTACCACAGAACAGATAAGTACACGGAAAAATATAAATTTTATATCACTGCAGAAATAATATGTTCAAACAACATATTTTCTTTCATGTTAATTCTTGCTTAAAAAGATGACCACAAGACCATCACACAGTGGCAACTCAAGAATTTTGAATTTGGAAAAACATAGTATTTTTTTAGTTTAATTTGATCTAATTGCATGATACTCTTGATTTCTCTGGTACATTTTATGCATGATTTCAAGGTCTATATTATTCACTCTATAAATGGACTTCTCAAGGCTCTTCTATATGAATTCTTCTCTAGCTAGTTTTGACACTGTATAACTGTATATAGTACTTTCTGATGCTTTCTAAATTAAATATTTATTAGAAGCACTTTGTGTGAACTGTTGATTTGTCCTTATTCTCAATTGCTTTTGTTTAAAATTTTAATTATACAGTTATAGCTGAGATGTCATCTCTGGTAGCACCATTATCATTTGTGCATGAATGCACTGATAGAGGGTAGTTTAATTTCAAATGGAAAAGACAAACAAGCAAATTGCAGTCCTCCTCTCCACAGAGGAACCATAATTTAATAGATGAACAAGAACAGAAAGGAAGTTTAGGAAAAATCATAAGCTGTAATCATTTTGTTTAATAGAAAATTTTACCCCATAAAGGCAGAGAATAAAATTCCCTGGAATGAGAAAAAAATGTTTTCAGTATAGGCAGTGTGAATATTTGATATGTGATCCTGTGAAAAGCGTAGTATATATATTTACCAAAAAAGAGAGAAAAAAGTTTTCTCTAAAGAGAAAACTGTCTTTCTGACAGAGAATTAGTACTTTTGTCATAGTTACAGTTAGAGCTGAATGCAATCTAAAGTGCCTGAGAACATCTAGCTTCCTCACATTCACTGAATGTCATTGAAGTCTTGATTTACTTATTTGTTGTTTTTTTTTTTTGTTTGTTTGTTTTTTGCTGCGGCACTGAAAAACAGTTGAGAGAGAAGAAAAAAATATATATCATTTGCATAGAGAGCAGCTCCTGAATTGGATTAATTTGTCAGCTGTCATAATTTTTTCCTGTGTACAACTTCCCTTTGTCTAACAGCCATTCTTACTTATATGATTAAAAACACTATCCCTTTGGTTATATTTTCATTTTGTTTAGAAACCTTCTCTCTATGTAGAACAGCTTTTGCCTTACTTTATTTAAATAAGGATCTGATTGTGTTCTGAGAGTGAATGTGGAAGTTGATTAAACATGTGGATCATGTTTATTGATATTGATTGACCTGTTCTGTAAGAATTCAGTAGTGGTATCAGAGACATTATTACTCCTTTAATTCAGAAGGAAAAGCACATATTAAAACTACTAGCTCATATTCTCAGTGCCATCTATAAAAAATGTCTTATTTACAGGAGATCAGTTCTATTTCCATGACATATTACTTCTTAGTGTCAGATCAGGCATGTGATTTGAAGATATTTGGTATTTGGAGGAGTACAGACTAGATATTTAGTCAGGAACTTTCCCTCTGTAGATGAAAAATATTCCTTAAGGACAAGATAAAAATGTTCTTTGAATAATTAGAATGTTTGGTATTCCAAGCTTTGGCCTCTTTCATAATTTAAAATTACTGTTGTCATTTTATCTTTTCTACCATAAAGAATACCAGATTGAGTTTAACATCACGCTCCAGAGCCACACTTGTTCTATATATTGTCTCTGTTTCTCACTGTTCTTAGTGTGTGTGTGGGGGGGGGGGGGGGGGGGGGGGGGGGGAGGGGGATGGGGGAAGAGGGGGGTGGAAGTGTGTGTGTGTGGGGGGGAAGACAAGCATATTGTTGGGTCAAAAACATATTTACTGTTCTGCTTAAAATGTGTTCATGTGCAAGACTGCTTGATGGGCATCACTCAGCAGCCCTGATTTATCTTACCTTGTACTGTCCTTTTCCTCTGTTTTTAACATCTTAACTTCTTCAACTTAACCATCCCTATGTCATCCCAAAGAAGCAGCCCACCTCTCTCTATTCCTTCCTTATGGGCTTTTGATCAGTTGACTTTACATCCTTAATTTTGTATCTGCAATATCACCACCCTTGTTATTTCTCCTTTAAACATTTGTTAACCAGTTAACTAGATGTTAACTAGAAAACCCCTTTTTGTTTACTACTCTTTCAAGCTGCTAGCTTGTTAGGAACACCACAAGTTAGAATGGGTGATAAAATCAATCCCTTTCTATTTTTTATAATATCTTGAAATTCCTATTGCTGCTATTTTTGAAATGGAAATTGAGGTTCATATGAGACACCTCTAAGCATATACAAACTATTACATAGAACAAAAGGTTCTACTGCATCTTTTCAATTGTTCCCATTCCTTTGTTTTAATTTCGTCAAACTTTTTTACTGCATAAATATTAATTTTCCACAAATTCTTTTTATCAAATCAGCACCAGATCAAATGTCAACATTTATACATATTCTGGACTTTAACTGACATTAAATAAATAAATAAATAAATAATCAGCCTTGGAAATCATTACTGATCTTCCTACAGCTCAAATTCAAGGAAATTTATGAAATGTTACCTGAATCTGTATAATGATCACTATACCTTATGTTCATGAAAATTAAATTCTCATGGTGTGATAGTTAAAAGTCCCTGTCCTTCCCTTAACCCAAGTACAACATGTATTTTAAGTGATCAGTGGAAATGTTTTTGTTCCCTCCCCCCCCCCCCCCCCACACACACACACACACAATTGAGTGATCATTTCTCATGGAGAAGAAAATCTTAATTTACTGTCAGCTCTTAGAGGAGTAGGTCTTGACTCAAACATCATTATATATTGTTGTCCACAGCCTTCCCTGGTTGACTTGGAATGTCAGAAGAATCCTATATTAAGGAGTGGATCCATTCTGGAGATTTAATAAAAGACTAATTGTATCTTCTAAACCAGTGATTTTCCTTATTCTGAAGGTATGTTAATATATACTCATTTCTATATTTCTACTCATATATATATTTATACTCATTTAATACAACTCTCAGTGAGCCAGCATACTGAAAAGCAGTTAATTGTGGAAATTATATATAATCTTACTTAAAATGTAGTTTACTTTTTGAGGACTGGTAATATAAGTCTAATGTAAATATTAGCAATGTTGGCAGGGAAGAAATTGAACCTAGCATTCCATGAACATTTTGTCTCTGAAATTTGCTCAAGTGACTGACGTTAACCTGACTAACATTCAAAAAGTTGATTTGTATATTTGATGGTAAGTTTTGTTTGTTTATTTGTTTGTTTGTTTGTTTATCACTCTACAATTTCCAGTTGCCTAAAAGCAGGTGTGAAAGATCTTTCTAATCCAACTTTCTAAATGTATGTTCACATAAAAGCCTTTCTAAGCCATTTATAAGATGACAAATTAGGTGTTTGTATTATCTGTATTATCACCTTCGAGTAACCCTGACCCTATTACATGGTTCCACATTGATCATTTAGCAGTAGAAATGTGCTACAGGTATTTTGGCTTTTGTTTGTTTATTTGTTTGTTTTGTGAACCATCATTATTGAAATATATTGCTACAAGGCTCAGAGGAATCTAATGCACATCAATTTATTGTGAGCTTTCTTAACAACTAACAGCTACAACTACTTGGAGGTAAAAATTGGCTGATTTGCTAAATAGAATTAATAAGAGTTACAGGTAAGACAATATTAAGCAAGGACTACTACAAAGAGTAAAAGAAGACAAAGAGAAAAAACAGAAAATGGGGGGAACAGAGACAGGCATATACAAAAACACGGCAAAGCAAAGTGGTTCACCACTCCTTGATCCAGCCATGCCTTGGTGTCAGGTACTGGTTTCCAGTAGTGATGGGTCATCTGAGGTTGCGTTGTTCAATTGACAAGGACTAATGAGGACAGTATAAACTTACTTATAGTCCAAAGTGGCTGAGTCAGCTCTTTTGAAGTGACAGCTCTGGCTTCAGGATCTCAGCAGGAACTCCTTTGTTCCAAGCCTTGCAAATTTAAGTCAGCAGATAAGAGGAAGCAGGCTTGTATCTTGCCTTCACAGCATATAATGGTATCATCTCCCAGTCTCTTGTATCAAACTAGTTTCATTTATTCCCAGGCCAAGTTTTCAGACAATAAACAATCCTGAGCCCTCTCTTTCAAAGGCAAACAACACTAAGGAGATGCTTTCAAATGTAAAATTGCCCACAGAGTGATGTTTATTGCCTCATGTGGATTTGAGACACTCCTTACCAGTCTCAAATAGCCTCCTTGTACAGAGATATTCAAGACCTGTCTGGATGCCAACCTGTCTGATCTAATATAGGGAATCTGCTTCAACAGGGGGTTGGATTCGACGATATCTTGAGGTCCCTTTCAACTCCTGCAATTCTGTGAAATTAAGTTTGTTTGTTTAGCTGTATGTTCAGTGTTCTCTTAAAAATCAGACTTGCACCTGCTTACCACACATTACTACTGCTCTGAAAAATAATATAGCTCTAAATGTAGATCTTAATCTTTTTATTTATTTATTTATTTATGTATTTATTTATTTATTTATTTATTTCCTCCCTAATAATGTTTTATTTAAGCAGAATTATTAACCTAAGTTCTTACTATATTCTATATATTTACAAGCTTGGATTTTGTTGCAGGGTAAAAAAAAAAAAAATAGAGAGAGAGAAGAAGAAAGTTCTCACCAAGATTTAATTCAGAGAGAACATCCACTGATCAGCCGTAGTTGCAGCAGAAATTATTCTGTGAGACTGAAACAGGAAACCATGTGAAAATTTGAGTAACCCACGGTAACAAAAAACTCTTTTCCATGAAACAATACTTGAATAGTAGTTATAATTGAACTTATTTGCAAATAATGAGTTCTTAGACATAGAATCATACATCATGCATGTACTGTAGTTTCACTCAGCAGGCAACTAAGCAACACACTGCTGTTTGCTCACTCTTCACCACAAAGGGAAGGCAATGAGAGAATCTAAAAAGGCCAGTCAGTCCTCAAGCAGAAGCAGCCCCCCCCAGCCATGCACCCCCATTTTGTGTTTCAGCATGATGCCATGCAGTATGAGATATCCTTTTGGCCAGTTGGGATTGGGTGCTCCAGCTGTCCTCTCCCAAGTTCTTGTACATCTCCTTGCTGGTTGGGCAACATGAGAAGATCAAAGTTTTTGACTTTTCAATAAACAAGAACTGTTGCTCAGCAACAACTAAGCCATCAGAGCGTTAACAACATAGGTTTTTTTTTTTTTTTTTTTCTTCCCTAAATCAAAAGCACAACATCATGCCAGCCAATACAAAAAAACGAACAACAACAGAAAAAAAAAAAAAAAAACCAACAAAAAAAACCCTCTATCCTACCTGATACAAGCTCTATGCTGACTGGGAGAAAGAAAATCCAAAAATATTTTTTTTAAATGTTATTTATGCTACATACACTTGATTTGAAGAGCTAATATTTTGTTGATGCTTGCTTGCAACACCATAGTATCCTTTATATCTTGTGGATGATAATTGTTATGTAGTGCTGTAGATGGGGGATATGCTGTAAGACTATTCTGCTTTAACAAGACAAAAGAAACAACAACAGCAAAAACATGCCTGCTTAGTGGAGTCTTTATAAGCCAGGATCCACACATGCCAGGTGGAATTTACTTAAAATGTGACAGACAGCATCAAGATATCCCCTTCTTTATCTCTGTGTGGAGTAGCTTTTGCAATTGTCCCTCCATTCTATGGCAATCTCTGGGATGAAAGGAGTGTTCTGAGGAAATAAACAACCCCCCAAGGACTAACAATAGACAGTGCTAGAAGGACGCTAGATGACACTGAAAATCGCCAAATAAGGCAATGTCTGTCAGGCAATCATTGGACAGTGAACCATCAGGGTGCAAGAAGATTAGATGACATGAAGATCACCAGATAAGGCTATGTCCATTGACAATCATTGGGAGTGGATAGGATAATGAATTTGGGAATGTAATGAATATGTAACACATGAAAATATAACCTGTTCATGAATGATCAAGCAGTGGAGCATTCTTGGAGAGTTATTTCAGTGCTACCCCAGTTCTGCCAATAAAGAACATCTTGCTTAACAGTATCAAAACTTTAAGCTTTTTTTTTTTTATTTACATTAATGTTTGACTCACATTGTTCAATAGTGCTTTATAATAATGTTTAATAGCTATTGTCAATTAGGCAAATAGAAGGGGTATAAAAGACCATTTGTTCCTTGTAATGTGATGATTACATAAAACTCAGTACAACAAGAAGAAATTCTTACAGCAGGTTTTAGAGTGATTCCACATAAGCTGTCCTTCTACACAGTGAAGTTATTGCTTGATTATTTATTTATTTATTTATTTATTTATTTATTTATTTATTTATTTATTTATTTATT
>JAPSGF010000127.1:710683-734845 GCA_035772895.1 Perdix hodgsoniae
ATTTATTTATTTATTTATTTATTTATTTATTTATTTATTTATTTATTATTTTCCTCCTGGTACTCATATGGAGGTCTTTACACATGCAGTCAGGCACAGTGAATGAATTGAGAAATCTGATGAACGGTTCCATAGTTTTGGCATTAGGTTATAATTATTCTCCAGGGATTTAGATTTGCTGGTTCATTTCCAGTTCATATTGCTTAAGACAGAACCTCCACATGAAGAACTAGCTTATATAATAGGTCAAAAATAGTATTTGTATTGAAGTCTGATTACTTTGTACAAATACAGGGTATTACTCCTCCAAAAGATCTAAATAATTTGCAGTGAGGACACAGACTGATGAATATAATTGCATGTCAGAAAGTCATTAATTTCTGAGTTAAACGCTGGTATTTGGACTTCAGAAGTGCCTCAGGATTATGCTGTCTGATTGAAAGTATATCCCAAATAGCACAGAACAGTAACAATTACATATTTGTGACCACAATCAAAATCAGAATCTTATTTATTCCTACAACAGTGAGTTGGGGTTTACATGACTGAAACAATCTGGATGCATCTCCATGTCACAGAGGATTGATTGTATGTTTACAGTTCCTAGCAATGTTCTGTGTATTTTGTCACTCCTTTGCATTTCAAAATATGTATGACAGATTAAAAGTGGAAATTCTAATAACTTGTTCAATGTGAAAAACAAATGTGGGTTAGATAAAAGGAAATATTCATTGTCAGATTTTATATGTACTGCCAGCTGAGGGAGACTGCCTCCTCTCAGAGTTATATACAAAATATAATGATATTGAAAGAAAAATCCGTGATAAATAGAATACATACAATAGCATGACAATAGAGAAAAGGAAATAGAAAAATCTCATTACAATTACATTTTTCAGTAATTTGGTAAATGTACGTTTATGCAAATTTTAAACAATCATTCTTTTCAGATTCACGGTGCCATTTACAGAACATTGAACAAAAATATTTTATTCTTCCTTAGCTACAGTATGTCAGTTGCGAGTAGAATATAATGAATACATCATTTCACATTTGATGCATATAATTTAATTTCCTTTACTAAAAACAAACAAACACCAATAACAACAAAAGGTTTATTTCCAGGAAGCTGTGAGACATCAGAATTAACATTAAAGAAACAGAGACTGTAGAAAAATAAACAGATGCATTTGTGCATTTTATTGAGAGAAAATGAATAAGCAAGGACTATTGCAAGAACAATAATTATTTGAATGTTGGTAGTAATATACTTCATCTTTTGTGAATATATTTTCAGAAATTTAAGTCTTGTTTCACCAAGTTGAGATATTTAATCCTTTTCCTTTTAGTATTTGTAGCTATATAGCAATATAGCTGCAACAAGGCATATGACAATATCAGAAAGAATTTCAGAAACATTTTGTCTGAATATGTCTTATTTGTTTGTTTTTTGTTATCATTTGCTCTTGGTAATAAATATTCACAATGGAAATCTGTTTCTAAGCTGTATTTATGTATCTAAAATCACACTAGACAGTACCTATATTGTATCTTTTATAATCAGTACTGATTAATTCTAGGATTACTAGAGAATTGTTGAGAAATTTAAAATAACATTATTTTTAATGATTGTACTAAATAAATTGATCTTTAAATAGAGATACACAGCGGACATGCTTGTGAATTGCTGTAGGTTTTAAATCAAACTTAGGTCTTTAAAATACTGTATGATAAGAATATGATATTATTGCGGCTTCCTACAGTGTAATACAGAATTTCCTTATTTGCTATGCAAATAAATTTAAAGTAGCATTCAAAAGGTTTGTTTTTCATCATGTCTCAGTGCAAAAAGTCATCATTTACAAATGCTATGGAAGGCTGTATTACATGGTAAGTAAATGGCAGAAGCCTATCACTCTTCACTACAGATCAAACAAATTTTTGAAATGTAAATCGTAAAAATGAATACTTTAAATTGCAGGTACCATTTGTTCCTGATACATAAAAATGCATCCAGTTACCACTTACTTAATTATTCATTAGGATTATTTATCCAGTCATAAGGCCTGTTTTGTCAGAGAGTTACTTAAATAATGTCTGCTGAAACCTAACACAGGTTGATGGAAAATTATCTAGACCAAAAAGATTGAAACATACATAAATTTTAAAGTTACATTCTTTAGTTTCTGTCTGTGATTAAAATTTTAAATGAACAAACAAACAAACAAATAAATAAATAAATATATATTAAAAAAAATTGAGACTAGAACACATCCATTAGAAGCACTGAAGTAACCATCACGTTTCAAGTTTACATTCAATTTCATGAAATCATATTCTTCCCTCTTTCTCATACATTATTTTATAAGTAGTTAAAAAATAATTAACTCCAAGAGATGGATAATAACACATTCAATCTACTGAGATTTAAAATCCCGTTTAAAAAATGGCATAAAATACATATGAAAATAGCTGAATTTATTTTTTCTATAATTGTGAAAACCATAACAAATCCTTTTTTTTTTTTTTTTTTTTTTTTTTTTTCTTTTCTGTGACAAAGTTCTTGTTCACATTTCTTTCTCTTTGTTTTCCCTCATGGGACATTATTTGATAATAAGAAATTAAAGAGATATATGTATGTCATCAAATCTAATGTCTGCACAATTACACATTTCTTCTGAAAGCATCTCATCTGACTGGAAAACTGTGTAGAGGAAATGGACCTGGGGATGTTGATTGATGCTCAGCTGAACATGAGCCAGCAGTGTGCCTGGGTGGCCAAGAAGGCCAATGGCATCCTGGCTTGCATCAGGAACAGTTGCCAGCAGGTACAGGGAAGTGATTGTCCCCCTGTACTCAGCTCTGATGAGGCTGCACCTCGAGTACTGTGTCCAGTTTTGGGCCCTTCACTGCAAGAAAGACATGGAGGCCCTGGAGTGCGTTCAAAAAAGGGCAACAAAACTGATGGGCGGCCTGGAGCATAGGCCTTATGAGGAGCAGCTGAAGGAGCTGGGATTGTTCAGTCTGAAGGCTCAGGGGAGACCTTACTGCTCTCTACAACTACCTGAAGGGAGGCTGTAGTGAGCTGGGTGTTGGCCTCTTCTCTTGTGTAACTGGTGATTGGACTAAAGGGAATGGCTTCAAGCTGAGCCAGGGGAGATTTAGGCTGGACGTTAGGAAATACTACTTTTCCGAAAGAGTGGTCAGGCACTGGAATGGGCTTCCCAGGGAGGTGGTGGGCTCACCAATCCTCTGGAGATGTTTAAGGAACATTTGGACATTGTGTTGAGGGATATGGTTTAGTGAGAACTATTGGTGATAAGTGGATGGTTGGACTGGATGATCTTGAAGGTCTTTTCCAACCTTGGTGATTCTGTGGTTCTGTGATTCTGTGATCTCTAGATAATTTACCATGTGAATTCTGAGAAAAACACAGCCAGAAGTGCTCTGGTTGCAGCTATAAAAATGTTATTGAAAATAACTCACAATTTTATGCAAGGAAAGTATTAATCAGTAAATCCTGGCAGTTGTTTTCCTTAAAATGCTATGGTAATGCTATTATAATGCTTCCTGTCTCCTGCAATCAAAGAATGAACAGTAGCTAATCTCAATATCTAAATCTGAACAGAATTACTTTTCTTCTTCCAGTAATCCACCATCTCATATGTAATTTCTTTCTTTTTCTGGCTGTTGTGTGGGTAGATCTGCTGCAAGAAGGAAATTTCATTCACCAAGATCAATACTATTGATTTCAAGCTTGCTTTTGAGACATATTGTCAGTTACTATGAATTGGTTTATGCAGTCATCACACCCCTATTTTCTCTTAAGAATTGTTCTTATGGCAGACATTATTTAATGTTGTGGAGCTGCATAAAATTAAATGTATTCACTGTCATCATTTTCATTTGTGTGAAAGACAAAACTGTTTTTTGTCTCAAAGCTTGTTTCATGAGACCTTTCTGGTGATAAGACTTTAAGTGACAACTGCAAATTATCTAGGGGAACGAGTGGTGGGTGTCACTGTGTCACAGTACCTCTGCTCATAACTGTAAAGATGCAGAAGCGAGACAAGCAGTCTTTTTTCAGGGGTGCAGTTTGAAGGAGCTGGCCACTGCAAAAGGTGATAATGCTTGTGCATGGAAACGAAGGCATCACTCCCTGAGGGTTTATCTGTTGGGCCAGGTATGTCACACTAACAGAGAGAAAAGAAGAAAAAAAACAAACAGAGAAATGGTGGCTAAAAGGCCCTCACTAAACTATGGGCTTTGGAGGAGACCTCCCAAAGAAACCTTTGACGGAGAATTCCCTGAGGGGAAAATATCTTTGGAAGACCCCCCCAGGCCTACTTGCTGCAAAGTTTTCTGTCTTTCTTCCATCCCCCGCGGTGACAAGTTCCTGAGAACAGCGGACATGCTACGAGCCTCGCTGGATCCATGGTGGTGACTATCTCTCCCTTGCTTTCTATAAAGACTCCTTGCTTTTCATTTCCTATCTGTTTTCTATTGCCCGTCTCCCCTTCCCCATATCTCTAAGCAACTAGTATTTGTAATAAACTTGTTGGGCTATGATGTGTTATATCTCAACATTGGGTATACATATATTAAAAGAATCTCTTCTCCCTCCTATGGAGCAAGAGAACTTGTTATGAAACTGTCAACAATGGAAGCATTGGTAATTTCAGGATGCAAAGCTTAATGACAGTTCTTACAGTTATGACCAGTGAATGTTTTTAATCCAGGAAGAGATCATATTTTTTAAAGAAAGTATTTTGAAATTAGCACTGCAAATTAGTACACCAAAAATTAAACCTAACTGCATGGCCAAATGAAGTATTGTAATTATTGCTATTTTCTATGAGGATGCTCCAAAAGTAACACCTCCTATTTTATTACATTGATCCACAACATCAGAGGCCAATAGGGATAGTATGGTAGTAGAGATTAAGCCTTCCTACCAATATTCTGTTACATTTTGTTGCCATGTGACAACTGGTAGCAGAGGGGCATTCTGAGAAAATGGCATCTGACATGGAAGCACATTTATAAACCAAACGTGTCTAATTAAATTCATCTGTTAAGAAAAAAATTGCATCCACTGTCATTAATTGACATCTGATGAATGCTTTTGGAATCCAAACAGTAGATGCTGACACAGTGGGGCAGTGAGTGGCACATTTCAGCAGTGGCAACAAAGAAGTGAAAGACAAGCCACACTCTGGACAGCCATGCAGATTTTTATGAGCACAGCATGCAGGCTCTTGTTTATCACTGATAAAATGTCTAACTAATGGCAGTGACTACACTGAAAAGCAGTGTTTTGTAGTGGATAATTTGTTCTAGTAAATAGTGTGCTTTTTGTATCTGCTGCATTTTCCATGGAAATAAACAGGAGGAATTACTTTTGGAACAACCTAAATAGAATTGATGACTTGGCTCTGAAGCTAAGAAGAGAAGTCAGTTACTTTACCAATTTATACATTTTCAAATCTTCAAATGCACCTAGGTCCAACACAGCACTGCAATGTCAGCAAACAAGTCTTGCTCATTATTTTTTTGTTATGCGTTTTATTTCTCCATTGTCTTTTTTTTTTTTTTTTTCTTTTTAATTCAAGTTTAATAACACTCCAGCCTAGCTAACAAGACAATATTCTCTAATACACTGCTCAGAACTGTTAAGGAATGAAGCAGATAAAAACACTGTTTTACACAGCATGATGCTTCTACAAATACTTTTGGTCTTTGCTAGATTGATAAGAGTGTGTATGTACTTCTCTAACAGCAAATTTACATGTAAATATCATCACTAGCAAGAAGTACTACAACCTTTCTGCTTCTATTTTCTTTTTATCTTCTTTTTCCTCAGGGAAACTGGACTGCAAATTAATATTACCAGCATTGGTAATATTAATCTTATCTTTCTTTTCTTTAAAAAAAAATATGATTTGCCAAAAAAAAAAAGAAAAAAGAAAAAAGTCTAGAACAATGTATGTTATTGCATATATAAACAATTGAAGGAAAAAAAAAAGGATAAAGTTCATAGTATTACAGAATATCATGAGTTGGAAAGGATCCATGAGGACTTTTTAGTCCAAATCCTGGCTCCACACAGTACCATCCAAATATCAAACCCTATGTCTGAGAGCATTGTCCAAATATTCCTTTAACTCCAACAGGTTAGGTGCCATGACTACTTCCCTGCGGAGTTTTTCCAATGTTTGGCCACCCTGTATTCTGTTCCTAATATTCCATCATCCAAATCTTCCTTTCTTATAAAATTTGACTGCAAACTAATGTTTGACTTTATTCATAGGTGGTTGGTACATTTTAAACCCAAAATCTCTTTGGTAGTTAGTACTGAAAATGTGAAGGTTTACTGCACTTTTATTTTTCATTACCTGTTCAAAAAGCCTGATCCTAGTCAGTTTTTCCAGTAACTCCATTAAGAGCAATGCTCTACCACTATCAGTACTATCAGTTTGATTCTCAATAAAAATCAAATAGGTTCTCATGTTTTTATATTTTAATTTCCATTAGCTTGCTTTTTTTTTTTTCCTCCCTTTTTATGTTTAGATTTGAATGAGGAAGTACTGTTTTCAGAACTGCGGTTTCACACAAAGAAATTCTCCACAGCATGAGATAGAATTGCTCTTTTCAACTGTTACCTTGATATGATGGCTTTATGGTGCAAAGGGACTACATATAAGATTTATATTTAAATGTCCTAACAGATTGATTGTTACTCTCTTGCTTTTCTAAACTGTTCAATTACACAAACATTAATAGGATTAAATATTTACCTCTCATGTTAATGCTGCCTACAGTAATAGTAAGAGTAATAATAATAGCAATAACAAGAATAATGCAAATCTGGAAAACTTGGAAGGGGTTACTTATTCTGTTGTTTTGGGTTTTTTTGCCCTTTATTTCTTTTTCCAGACAGACACACTGAAAGCAATGTTTTGAATTCAAAAGATCAGTGAAACTTTAAAAGAAAATAAAAAATAGCTTTGCCAGTCATGTTTTCTCTCATTCTGTTTCTTTCTTTTTATCTTCATAGTAAAATATCAATTTGAATGTCTAACAAGGCACAGATACTTATTTAAGTGCTATCAGATTTGTTTTCTACAGGGTAACAAAGATTCTGGATATGTTTCAATGATAATGGCTCACTGTGTCCATGACTTAAATTGACATGAAATATTTCATTTAATCTGACTAATCTGAAAAACAAAATACTGGTGTGATGTTAACCTGAGCTAGCCAACTGTACTCGAACTTTGAGCATTTGCTGTATTGGTTCTTATAAGCATCTCTTCAAAATATGATCCTTCAATTTATGAATCACAGATAAATATAAATGCCAAGTCACTCACGGACGGTGTTGTATTGTGTGACATTGTGTACTACATAGCTAAGCTTCCTTTTGGCACTTGGTAACTGAAACCCTGTATATTGCTAAATAAATGAAAGCCTAGGAGAAATGTTGTCTCACTGTGTCTTACATTGTGTCCAGCGGCTTGAAATGACTTGCCCCAACAATGTCATGAGTCCACACTATGCAGAGTAAGTCCTTTATGCAGATGACTGTCTCAGCTTGCACTGAGAAAATATTATATGAAGTATTTGGCTCATTTGAGATCCATTTTTATGGCTTTTGTTACAATTCAAATATGTATGTTCTTGTTTAACCTGGAAGACAGTTAAGCAAACTCCCTTCTAAGTTTTGTTGTTGTTGTTGTTGTTGTTGTTTTGCGTGATGTCATGTGGTTATGGAATTTTCCCTTTGGCCAGTCTATGTCAGCTGTCCTACTTCTGTCCCCTCTTAGCTCCCTGTGGCCCCTCAGCCCTCCTCACTGTCAGGAAAGTACTAGAATTTGAAAAGTCTTCGTCTCTGTGCAGCCACTGCTTAGCAACAGCTAAAACACTGGTATATCATCAACATTGTTTTTTCTCCTAACGTCATAGCAAAACATCATGCCAGACACTATGAAAAAAATCAACTTTCTCCCAGCTGAAACCAGGACAACATTTTATGATCATTAATGTACTTCTTCAGTTGAGTGTCAGACTACTAAAAAGGTGTTCTCACACAGTGTAAATAAGAGCATATGTTGCTGCAATCAGGCTTTCTAACCTGGCCAAGAATTTTGGAAATGAAAGATTGAAGCCAATAAATGAGATATACCTAGATGCAAATGTAGAAGGCATATGAGGTGATAGACAGACAGGAAGAATTTCATGCCACTACTTAGTAATGGGAAGATCTATAGGGTTCTCTACATCCCTGTAAAGAGCAAGCCAAGCAAACAGGAGGAACTGCAAGCCCAGGACACCTACAAAGCTGTGAAATCTACCAGAATCATGGGAATTATGTAAGACAGCATGCACAACTACAGCATGGATATGACTTCAAGAAGAAAAGGTAAGTAGAAAAGGAGACAAAAGTTTTACTCCATAAGGACTTCCCTGACTATACAGAGATCCTGTACAAAATGAGAAATGTGTAATTGGGCAGTTTTTCAGACAAGATCAGGAGGAAGCAGTCTTGGAAAAAATCATAGAATCATAGAATCACAAGGTTGGAAACGACCTATAAGATCATCTAGTCCAACTGTCTTCACATCACCACTGCTACCACAAGCTACTAAACCAGATTTCGCAGCTCCTCATCCAGACGCCTCTTGAACACTGCCAGGGACGGTGACTCCACCACCTCCACGGGCAGGCCATTCCAGTGCCTGACCACTCTCTCAGAGAAAAGGTTCTTCCTTAAGTTTAACCTAAATCTCCTCTGGTACAACCTCCAGCCATTTCCTCGGGTTCTGTTTGTTGCCTGGGAGAAGAGGCCAAACCCCTCTTCACCACAACCTCCCTTCAGGAAGTGGTAGAGTGCAATGAGGTCTCCCCCGAGGCTCCTCTTCTCCAGACTAAACAATCCCAGCTCCCTCCGCCACTCCTCATAACACTTGTGCTCCAGACCCCTCACCAGTTTAATTGCTTTTCTCTGGACATGCTCCAGCGCCTCATTGTTTTTTTAGTAGTGAGGGGCCCAAAACTGAACATAGTACTCAAGGTGCAGCCTCACCAGTGCTGAGTACAGGGGGATGATCACCTCCCAGCTCCTGCTGGACACACTATTTCTAATGCAGGCCAGGATGCCATTGGCCCTCTTGGCCACCTGGGAACACTATCGGCCTATCGGCTCATGTTCAGCCAAGCATCAACCAACACACCCAGGCCCCTTTCTTCTTCACAATCATCCAGACACTCATCCCCAAGCCTATAACGCTGCATGGGGTTATTGTGGACAAAATGCAGGACCTGGCACTTGGCCTTGTTGAACCTCATCCCATTCACCTCAGTCCAGCAAACCAGCTTATCTAAGTCCCTCTGAAGGGCCTCCCTACCCTCAGGCAGATCAACACCACCTCCCAACTTGGTGTCATCTGCAAACTTACTGAGGGTACACTCAATCCCCTCATCTAGGTCATCAATAAAGATATTAAACAAGACAGGTCCCAGTACCGACCCCTGGGGGATGCCACTCGTAATGGGTCGCCAGCTGGACTTCACTCCATTAACTACCACCCGTTGGGCACGGCCCTCTAGCCAGTTCCTTACCCAAAGGAGTGTGTAACTGTCCAGGCCACGGGCAGCCAGTTTCCCCAGAAGAAGCCTGTGAGAGACCATGTCAAAAGCTTTGGTGAATTCTAGGTAGACTACATCATCAGCCCTTTGCTCATCTACCAGTCTGGTCACCCAGTCGTAGAAGGAGATGAGGTTGGTCAAGCACGACCTGCCTTTCATGAACCCGTGCTGGCTGGGCCTGATCCTCTGGACTCCACACACGTGCTGTGCGATCTCACCCAAGATGATTTGCTCCATTACTTTCCCCAGTACTGAGGTCAGGCTGACCAGCCTATAGTTCCCTGGATCCTCCTTAGGGCCCTTCTTGAAGATGGGAGTCACATTAGCAAGACTCCAATCCTCTGGTAGCTCTCCAGTTAACCAGGAGTACTGATAGATGGTTCTGAGAGTGGCTTGGCAATCACCCCCACCAGCTCCCTCAGCACATGAGGGTGTAGGCCATCCAGTCCCATGGACCTGTGACAGTCCAGATGGAGGAGGAGGTCTCTGACTGTCTCCACCTGAATTGCTGAGGGTGTTTTCTGAGTAGCATCCCAGACTTCCAGATCAGGGTATAAAATGCCCAGAGGATAACTGGTCTGGCTATTAAAGGCAGATGTAAAGAAGGCATTGAGGACCTCAGCCTTCTCCTTGTCCTCAGTGGCCACATTCCCTGCTGCATCAAGTATAGGATGATAATTATCCCTGCATACCTTAGCTACTTCCTTGTAATCTCCCCAAGTGGCCTGTCCCTTCTTCCAGAGGACATAGACTCTCCTTTTCTCCCTGAGTCTCAACAGTAGTTCCTGGCTTATCCACACCAGTCGTCTTCCTCTATGGCTCCTCCTGGACTGCTTCCTCTGTGCTGTATTATATTTCCAACATATATGAGGGAAGTTGAAGTCTCCCATGAGAACAAGTGCTGGCAATCGCGTGACTTCCACGAGCTGCTCATAGAATGCCTCATGCAACTCTTCATCCTGATTAGGTGGTCTATAACAGACCCCCACAAAGATGTCACCCCTACAGGCCTTCCCCCTGATTCTTACCCATAGACACTCAACTCTGTCATCACTAACCCCAAGCTCTTCAACATCAAAACAGTCTTTAATATAAATGGCCACACCACCTCATCTATCGCTTCTGAAGAGCTTGTAGCCATCTATCACAGCATTCCAGTCATTGGAGGGGTCCCACCATGTTTTGGTAATAGCAACTAAACAATTGAACTAAACACCCTAAACGCCTGGAATCTTTTTTCATAATTCATAGATCTGTCTCAGCAATTTCATCACTGCCCACCTGAACTACAAGTAATGGAAAGTAGTCAGATGACCTAACCAGCTTTGGGAGTTTCCTGGTTATGTCCCTTACCCAAGCCCCAGGAAGGCAGCACACTTTCCTACGGCCTGGGTCAGGTCTGCACATGGGGCCCTCTGTTCCTCTGAGAAGGGAGTCACCCACCATGACCACCCTTCTTTCTTTCCTGTTGGAGGAAGTCTCAAGGTGTGAAGGTGACTGCCACACCCTAGGCGCTCTCCTAGGTTCCTCCATCGCCTCTACACTCACCTCCCCTTCAATTTCCAGCAACTGGAACCTGTTGCTTAGAGGGAGCTGGGGAAGTGAACTGGGCAGGTGGGGGTGCCTCCTGTGACACCAAGTCGGGACTTTATTCCAACCTTCCTCATCAGTCAGATCTGTTCGACTCTGACAGGGCAGGGGGTCAACCACCTTTCTGGGGACATCTTCCCAGAACCCTTTCCTCTGCTAAGCCAGCGAGTCACTCCACCAGTCAATCTCCGGCTCACACTCCCTGATGGTCCTAAGTCTCCGCACCTCATCCTTGAGCTACACCACCAGGCTGAGTAGGTCATCCACCTGCTCACACCTCACACAGGTGGAGTCCCTGCCACTCTCCCTGGGCAGAAGGAGGCTCAGGCACTCCCTGCAGCCAGAGACGTGAACAGTGACATTGCTCAGCAAGCTCTCCATCTGGGTTGCCACAGTCTTCTTAGAATAAGCCCACTGTCTAGTGGAGACCATGTTTTGGCCTGTGGTCTCAGAGTCTGCCAATGAAACCCAGTCTCATGAGCAAGAAGGGACCAAAGCTTACAGTTCTCACCACTTGACCCACCTCCCACACACACAGATGTAGCACCCTATGGGAAGTCTGGGCAGTGCTCACTCACTGAACCTCCCCTTTCTCAGTGAACAGAAACAATGGCTACTCACCTGGTGTGTTCTCCTGGAAGCTATTTAAAGCTTATTATCAGGTGTGAAGGTTAAGGGTGGGTGTTTAAACAGTGCCGCTAATGTTGTAGCTCCCCCTCTGGTGACTCAGGAGCCCTCACACAAGCTGCTAGCTCCTCAGAACAAGTGTGGTGCTGTTGCTAGCCTCCAAAAAGCATTAAGTCTTAAAAAAGAGACTTTTGGTTGGCCTTTTTATTCCAGATCCCTTGCCAGCCCAGACTTATCTGCTCAGAAGCTAGTCTCCGTAGCAATGGAGATAAAAAATAATTCACTGTGGTCATTTCAAGACCATCATCCCAAGAAAAGTTTGCTTTCAAGGCTTTCTAGAATAGATCAGTGGAATTTTCCTGGTCATGAACTGCTATCTGTCTTCCAAAGTTCCTAAACAGCACTGCTGAGAGAGGTGTGAATGCTAGAAAGAAGTTTGGGTTGTAATGCTGTTCTTGACCTGTTGCTCCTATGCTGCTAGTTATTGAAAATATATATGATAGTTCAGGAACCATGAGGTGACTGAATTCAGGATCTGAAGAGCATCTGGAAAGGAAAAGAATCAAGATCTTCATTTACAGAGATATAATTGCTTTCACTGCAACTTCTTCAAGATTCATCCTACATTTTTTTCAAGAGAAATACAAAAATCAGAATCTTATAGCCAGAGATATTCCCATGAAGAGGTGGTATGCAATACCTTTATCTTCACAATTTTCTTTGTTAAAAAAAAACAGGGTTTGTTTTTGTTTGCTTGAAGAATTAAAATGAAAATTGTGGATTTAAGTATGGTTGAACAGAATGAATCTAATAATTTAATATGTATATGAAATGTCTAAAACCATATCCTATTATCTTATCTAAAGTCTGTGGTTTAAAATCATTGCAAATAACATATTTTTTCCTGCACCTTATGAACACTCTCTCCTTTGTATTTTCAAGACTTCCAAAGTCTCTGAACTATACAGTAAGCTTGATTGTGATCTTGACTTCAATATGGGTAGTTGTGACAGAGTTAACTAGATCAATCTATGCCCATGACAGGGGGCAGTAGGCTCCTGCCCCCCCACCTCCCCTTTGGCCCCACAAAATGGGAAGGACAGAGAGAAGGAAAACTTATTTTACTAACTATGATATCGGAATGCAAAATAACACAATATAATACAATCTAATTGAAATTGAGACTAATAAATCAAATAAGATAGGAAAGAGAGAGTTCCTGAGACCGAGTCAAACATGAAAAGCTTGGAACAACTAGGAAAGCACCCTTCAGCACCCACTGCCAGGCAGTAAGAGACCGCCCCCCCCCAGAAGGGTCAGATCCCATGATTTCCATCATGTACAGGGATAGGTACATGGAGCTGGAGCATTAACACTTTAATTCCAGTACACTACATGATGTTTTGATGTGAAATACTGAAAACCGAAAAATGTAAAACCATGATAGTAGTATTTCAGTGTGTGATTTTAATTGGTATCCTAAGTAAGTCTGTTTTTTAAGACAGTTTAAGAAAAATCTGAACAAATTGCTGTATATTATAGATCATGGATATTGGTTTAATTTTGTCTGTATTTTTGTTTGAGCTTTGTTTCTAGAAAATCCCAAATATATGATTCTACTAGCAGCTGTTAACATACGAAGAACCTGAATGTCATGTTTGAACACTTGTTAAGGTTGAAAGTAAATTTTATATTTTGTACATTTTTTCTTCCTTTTTGAATATCTTGTATGTGTCTATCAGAATCACCAAAAACTAATTGTTAAAACCTAATGTTTTAGGTAAAACTAATGTTTAAAACTAATGAAGTGTGAACATTCTTGTTGTGATCTTTCCTCATGAAATACAGCACACAGTTCTTTGGTTAAGGAGAAGATTTTATACAGAATTACTGATGAGAACGTGTTAATTTCTCAAGAACAAGCTGCAAGAGCAAAGAGAAGCAGGAGCCTTAACTCTTAAGAGTTCATTAGTGGTATCTTACATGTATGAATTAATTTTAGTTTTTCTGTGAAAATCTAGTTTCTGTGAGAGGAAAAAGCTATGCCTAAGCTAAACATCAGTCACCTACAGAGTCTGCATCTACTAACACCTCAGCAGGATCATGTAAGTTTTTGGATTTGTGATACAACACTTTTCCAAGAGACTGTAAAACATGAATAAGCACTTGGATCTTACTCTGAAAATTAAGGTGAATGGAGTCATAAGATCATGAGAGGCCTCCAGAATCTATACGACTCCTCAGCCCCTGTTCATGTCAGTATTTATTGGGAAAAGCTATCCATAATCTTCTGTGAGAGGTCATGATTCATAACTTGCCTTTCATGCTGATCTCACAGCTCAACAGGAGCATAAAACACTTGCCATTCAGTGGAAGATCTTCCTTGTGCAAATGACAGTGCTTTTAATTTCTTCTTCCTACTGAACTCGACACTCAGTATGAGCTTCTGCCACATAAGGACTCTTACATGCAAGAAAAAACTGTCATAAATCCTTCCTCTCTACTGCTTCTCATACTTGTCTCACATAAAGCAGATTATTGCCTGCATGAAAGCAGCTGTTCCTAGTTACCAGATCATTCTCTGGAGAGTCACACTCTGAGCTGTATAGCAGCTGAACTCCTGTTGAATTTAGATCTGGATCCTTTCTCCAGAATGAGAATTCAAAGATACATAGTGCTTGTTCAGTTTATACTAGGCAATCATGTCTGGGTGGAATGTGAAGCAATATGTTTTATGGAAATAAGTATTATGGTAGAACATATTTAGCATTTTGATTCAACTTTTTCTCCCACCTGAGTTATTTCATATTCTTACAGAATAATACAAGCAGGAGAATAAAAGTATCAGGGTATTCCATTGCATAAGAATACTGCAAATGCTAACCATCATAATCTATCTTCAGCTATTCAGTCATTTCTATCTGGAGGGTCAAATAGAAGAGACTTGGGAAAATCTTACAAAATTTGATATTTTCTCATGAAGTGAAACTTTCAGAGATTACTCATTAGAAAATGCAGTATTTCATCTGAAAGCCATGAGCCTTCTCTAAGTGGCGTTTAGATATAGGATGAGATAAAGATGCTGTTTTTAAAGGCTTTTGTTTGTTTGTTTGTTTGTTTTTGAGTGTGTGTGTGTGGGGGGGGGGGGGGGGGGGGGGGGGGGGGGGTGCGTGTGTGTTTTTTCCCTGCTCTCTTAGAGACCATCTAAAGGAGACCGTGGAGACTGAGGAGCAGCTTAGGTCCCTGTGTTGGCTCACTCCAGAGCAAAGCAGCAGAGGGGAGGCTTCATGGTGGCTGCAGCTCCACACAGGGAGCAGAGGGGCAGCGCTGAGTTCTACTCTTCGTGACAGCAACGGGGCCTGAGGGAACGGCATGGAGCTGTGTCAGGGGAAGGGCAGCTGGGAGTCAGGGAAAGGGCATGCACCAGAAGGAAGTTGAGCACTGGAATAGGCTGCCTAAGGCAGCGGTTATGGCACCAAGCCTGCCAAAGTTCAAAAAGTGTTTGGACAGTGCCTTTAGAAATACAGTTAGAATTGTACATGGCCCTGCATGGAACCTGGAGTTGGATTCAGTGAGCCTTGTGGGTTTCTTCCAATCATATTCATAGATTGTATGATATTTCTGTTTTGTTACTAGTAAACAGTTATCATTTTAGGCCAAGTTCCATAACAATCTGTTAAATTAATCTTTTTTTTTTTTTTTTTAACTTTCATTTTAGGTGTCTCACTATTTTCGTTCTGCAGTGGTACAGTTTATATTTACTAAACTATATTTGACCAGTTATAGGGAATGAAAGAGGAAAATGTCATCCCTTCAGATTGCTATGGCAGGCAATTACAGTGCACACTCTGCATGATTAATGCATACTTCACTTTATCAATCAGTCTTTGCAGATCAATTTGCTTAAGTCTGCAGTGAGCTGCATTTACAAGGGAGAGTGTCAATCTTTAATAGGATTATGTGTCAGAATAAGACAAAGTACAGTAACAAACAGCTTTGTAGGAACAGCTCAGGATAAGAAGTAGCAGAACTGCCTATTGTGCCATAATTTTTTGTGTATCTCTCTCTTTCTTTATGTGTGTTCTACTTAATATTTTAATAAAATTAATTACAGTTGTCTACAGTTTGTAGTATAATATATGAAGTTGTTAGCTGAACAGGTATTTTGCACAACATGAGAGTTCACTGATTCTAAGGACTTTATGCTTAGAATCATTTTGTGAATTTTTCAAATACATTAAATAATTAAACTAAGGCAATGAGGTCATATAACAGTGAGTGATAAGAAACTCCTATTAAAATAAAGTGTAGTTATTATATTTATGTCAGAGCAACAGATTATTTCTACTTATCAAATCTGTTCTCATTTCTATTTTGCACTCTGGGTGAACTTTGCTACTCACATCATGTCTGGAGAGGATCTTTTCCTTTCAAAAATATAAAACTGCTTGTGGAAAAATCATTACACGATCATAAATGCGTTTATTGCATTCAACTTTGTATTTTTATTTTAGTTATAGTTAACTATAAAATAATTTTGGATGAAAGCACTTTATTCTCTTCTTGTTTAGCTATTCTACTGCTAGACAGTGCTAGGTCTAGTGATTAATGCATCTTTTTGTGAATATTTATCTAAATTTCTCGATTGATAGTGTCACATATTTTGTAAATGCTTCTGAAAAGCCTTGTATATCTTTTTTTAATGGATATTTGTATCTGCCTGTACTTGATATTACACTTCCCAGTTTTTTATTTGTGAAGTTTAAGAATGTATGTTTTAAGACAAAACTGAAGAGAATAATACAAATGCATAAGTAAATGAAAGTTGTCTTTTAATTTTCAGCTTGATTCCATTTAAAGTTAAGATTCTGCTGATGAAAGGTAAAACTCTGCATCTAAGCTAGAAATAAAGGTACATACAGTCAGAGAATGAAGTAAGGATCTCTATAGCAATTTCTCTCATTATGATGTAAAATATATTGAATTTCAGATAAATTCTAAACAAGTGCTTACTTCAGTTCACCATGTATATAACCTAATAACTAGCTCACATAAACATCTGCATTAACATCTAAAATCAAAATAAAATAGGTAGCATAGACTTTTCAGTTTATTATATAAAATAATGTGACTAAAATAATAATCAGTCCACTCATGAATGCACAGGACTTCCTTTTTTAACTTTTGTTTGTT
The DNA here is from genome assembly GCA_035772895.1 of Perdix hodgsoniae. Taxonomy (NCBI): domain Eukaryota; kingdom Metazoa; phylum Chordata; class Aves; order Galliformes; family Phasianidae; genus Perdix; species Perdix hodgsoniae. The sequence goes on from JAPSGF010000127.1 coordinate 727,742, forward strand.
TTAACAGTGTTTCTTACGTTAAGGTCTTAGATCTCTAACTTCCTTTGTTACTAATCATGCAGCATTATACTACTCTACACATTTCTGCCCTATAGATGCATTTCTTTGATCTGACAGTTCCAAAAACAGCACCAGAAGGCAGTACCAAGGCTGTGTGTGTGTGTGTGTGTGTGTGTGGCAGGGAGGTCACTGGACAGTAATGGTCACAGACACATCACACTGCATGAAGGAGATTAACATAATTTACTGCCAAACAATATCAGACTATAGCAGCAAGAACTAAAAGCAAACTAAAAACATTCCTCCCCACCCATACTCCTCTACCTCCTTATCCTCAAGCAGTTCTGGAGAATAAGGAACAGGAGCTGCAGTCAGTTTGCAACACTTTATTGCCTGCTCCTCGTTCCTGCTCACTCTGCCCTTGCTACAGCACTGGGTCCATCACGGGATGCAGTTCTTCCCAAACTGATTCAACATGGAATTCCCACAGAATACAATTCTTCAAGAACTGTTCAAATTATACTAATCCTTCAGCAGAGCACTGTTCCAGCATGGGTCCCCACGGGTTGCAGCTCTTTAAGGACTACTCCAACACGACTCCCTATGATGGGGCCCACTTTTCAGGTGCTTCTCTTCACGGGTCCCCATGGGCAACAGCTCCCCCAGCCCTCCTACCCCACTATGGGCTGCTCTCCATGGGCTGCAGTTCTGGCCCAGGGCTGCTCCTGCAGGGGTGGTACATGGGCTGTGCCTCCTAGAGGCTTCATCCTCTGCTGCACCATGGACACCTCCAAGGCTGCACAGGGAGAGTGCAGTCCATAGGCTGCAGGGGACAGCCTGCTCCTCAATGGGCTTATTCTGGGCTGCAGGGAGTTTCTGCTCTGCACCTGGAGCACCTCCTGCCCTCCTTCTGCACTGATCTGTGTGTCTGTGAGTATGTTTCCATCAACATTTTTTCAGTCTTCTCTCTTAGCTGCTGTGGCAGTTTGCCCTTTTCATAAATTTGCTATCCCAGAGGTGCAACCAGCATTGATCATTCGCTCTGCTTTGGTCAGCATCAGGTCCCTCTTGGAGCTGACTGGAACTGGCTCTTACTGTTATATGGATAATCTTGTCTTTTAGAAATGTCTTGAATATTAACATATCTATCTAGCCTTCTGGCAGGGAGATTAGCCCTATCTATGACTATCCAAATATGTGAATGGGAGAGGTAGGGTCGAGATATCAAGACCTCTCTCTGAACAAGTAGAGATAGTTTTCCCAAATGTACATAAAGGATGTACCTTTGTTCCTTTGATGTACCTGTTAGGTAGAAATATCTCCTGTGCATCCAGCACCGTAATAAGATGTAACACATGCTTCTAAATACTACATTGGTGTTAAGGAGTTTTATTTGGGCTGGGATTTGTCTGGCAACATGGGGCAAGTCCTGGCACTTCTCGCAGAGGCCACTCTTGCAGTGCCACTGCAACGAAAACCCTGCTATATAAACTCAATACACTTGTAGAGCTAGTTTGGTTCCCTGACAAATCAGCAATCTGAAATAACCCAGAAGATGATGATGAATGCTAAGACCTTCCTCTACAATTATGTTTGCTACTCTGACTGTTCCCTTGACAAAATTTGTAATAGGATTATGAGTTAACTTAAATGATGTAACTTCTTAATTATTTTAAAATTAATAAAGGGAAAGCACAGTGTCATTCCTTTGAGTGCAATCAGTTTTTTTCTTTTTCTTTTTTTTTTTTTTCACTCTTTCTCACAGTATGCTTGTGCATAGTATCTTTCTCTGAAGACTAATTTAGAAGTATGACATAGAACTCAAGATTTGTTTCTATTTAAGAACATAAAAATTGTAAGTCGGTTTGTGTATCAGTAACATATTTTGTAATATACAAAATTAAAATATCACTGTAAGAAGCCATGCTTTTTACAGTACTGTCTCAAAGTTTGCTGAAATGGACAAGTTCAGGCAAGTCCTGGCCAAGGTTCCAGGACTCCGTTTGTCTGAAATACACAGGAACCAAGGTTCGAGAAATCCCTTTGTTTAGGAGATGGACAAGTCCGGGGGCTACGAAAGGGAGATAAGATACTGAACAATGGCCCTTAAGTGGTCTTTCGTGTTGGCCCATCTCAAGGAAGATTGACATCTTTGAGGAAATCACAAGACCCTGACCCGAGCCGTCCCGAAATCTCTCGAAGGCTGGAAAGAAGGATAAAAGGGGCACGGACAAACCACGGTGGTGTGGGTATCTAGGTATCTGACCTCAGATCCCTCCACCGTTGTCCTACTGCTGCCTACTGTCTCTTCCGGGATCGCTGCTCGAGATTCTGCTCCGTGGGACCTCGCTGTCCGTGATTCTGCTTCTTGAGACCACGGTACTCTGACCATCTTTTCTGCGATTCACCGATCTGCTGCTTGCAGCCTGCTACTCCGCTGCCGCTCTCCCCTACGCTTATTTTGCCCCGGACCAACGTTAACAACATGTTACGGGACGCTGCTGCATTCAGGAGGTGACTATTCCCCGCTTTAACGTAATTCTTGCACTTTTCTACCTTTTTCTATCGCCTACTTTCCCTTCCCCATCACCCTAATTTTGGCATTCGTCGCTCTCCCTTCCCCATCCCCTCAACTATCTATTATTTCCAATAAACTGGTCGGATCAACATTTGAATGTTCTTCTTCTTAATCTCACGCTGGGCATAACATATCAAAAGAACCTTTGCCTCACTCCTAAATTGGAGCGAGACAATCACCTCAGCAGAAAATAACCCTCTTATGGGGTCATCATAGTGGTATCCCATTCCAGAGATAAATCTGCAGCTGGACTTCCAAATATAAGGAGCAAATTCATGTGAGCTAGCATCAAGCAAAAATTTTAGACTTGAAATAAAGAAGAAATATATCAACTCTGAGTTAGAAGTACATTACAATATCAATGGAACTTGCAGTTTCATAATTATACCTAGCTCTATGAGGACACTTGATACGGCCATCAGAGATTAGTAGAGCATAGCATCTCAGTGATTTTTGCAAGGTAGCATGAAGATAAAGATAATTATGTTATTTGCTATTTCTCAGAATGAACCTGGAATATTCAAGAATAGTTGTGTATCTCTGCTGCATAGTGGATGCTTTTTTTTTTTTTTTTTTTCTTTTTTCTTTTTTTCCAGGAAATTATGTCATAATTTTTACTTACAACGTTTTAGCTAGTGAGCTGATTAGTGGGTAATTTCAAAAGAACTAAGTTCAGGATTACTTTATCTACTTTGAAAGTAAAAAAAACTTCTTCAACCTTAGTGACTCTTAAGTGCATGCTTGGGAAGTAAGTCCGAAAAACTAGCAGTGTATTAACATCCTTGTTTATTCTTTATCATTTAGCTAATCCATGAATGATTAAGATTCAGTGAACTAAGTCAGCTGAATAAATAATCGATGTCATGGTTTTATGATTTTTGGTTATCAGTATTCCACATCATAATATCATGTGGGGCATTGGGAGTTTAACTGTTAATACTCAAGTCTGGGTACCTGCCTGGAAGAGAAGAAGAACTACATTCTCCAAGGGACTTTGTGGTCACAGAGAGGAGATATAAGTCCTGGCAAGGTCACCTGATGCGCTCTTCTTTGTCGGCTCTTCTCCCATCTCCCTGCTGCTCAACTGGACTGCACATCTCACCTCAGCGTTGTGGTGAGGCCTATCCACCTTTCAGACATTCTCTCATTATATTTGATTTATTAGCTTCAATTTTAATTATGCTGTATTATAGTGTGTTATCTTGCATTCTGATAATATATTTAGTAAATTAGTTTGTTTCTCCTCAGATTGTTGCCACTGTTTTTAATTATTTTGGGGTCCCCTGTTCCCTTTTTCCGGAGGTGTGGATTTTGTGAAATCCCTCTGACCCACTAGTCACGGAACTGGGCTGAACCAGCCTGTAAACCACTGACATTTTCTTTACTAAATTTTAATGAAGAACATGATTAGAGTACTGAACCATTTCTCTTTAGTTTCTCTGAAAACACAAGCCATACAAATTACTTTTTTTTCAGTTGTGAGATATTTAGCTGCACTGCTGTTAAATCAGTCACAAATATCAAGGCATTTCCCTTTAATTTAAAGGAGGGAAAATTCATCAGTCAAACATACAACTGAGCTAATTACCCTGGACAACCTTCATAGCTGATAGAGAGAGTATATTTCCAGGATATAATTAATCTTACTTTAATTTTGACATCTGAGATAATTCAGATAATATTTGTCTGAAGTGAATCAATTTTTCTTTTTTTAATCTGAAACAAAATTAGAAAGACTGGCTTATCTACAACATAGGTGTCTAAAAATAAGTATTTCCATTGTTAACTATTAGTCTCACAGTTTCAAACTGCTTTCTTTTTGTCCCTCCAGAGGGGGAAAACAAACAAACAAAACAACAACAACAACAAAACCCACAGATTTTTCCACTTTGAATTATATTTTGAAATCATTATCAAATACAATAAAACACAATTTCACTTTTTATTATTATTTTATTTCTGTTGCTTTTAAAATATAGTAAGGATCTTCCTTATAGTTATACATCAGTGATTGTGGCTCTCAAGTGTACTCTCCAGTGACTGGAAAAAGCAAAGTATCACTCTAATTTACAAGAAAGGAGAAAGGAGGACTGGGGAACTGTGGGCTGGTGAGTCTCACCTCTGTGCTTGGGAAGATCATGGAACAGATCCTCCTGGAACATATGTTAAGGTATGTGGGAGATGAGCAGGAAATACAGGACAGTCAGCGTGCTTTGCCAAAGAAAGGTCATGCCTTCTGACCGTGACCAATCTTGTGGGCTTCTATGATGGAGTGACAGCATCAGTTGATATAGGGAGGGCAATTTATGTCATCTACCTTGTGCAAAGCCTTTGATATCGTCTCCCACCTTGGTCTCTGTAATTTGGATAGAGATAGATTTGAAGGGTGGACTACTTGCTGGATAAGAACTTGGTTGAAAGGTCACAATCAGAGGGTTGTGGTCAATGGCTCTATGCCCAGGGAGAGGTCAATAATAGGCAGTGTCCCTCAGGGGTCCATCTTGGGTCTGTTACTCTTTAACGTCTTTGTCAGTAACACAGGATTACATAGGATTGAGTAAACACCCAAGAAGTTTGCCGATTACATCAAGCTGAGCATCACAGTTGATACAACAGAAGGAAGGGATGCCATTTAGACGGACCTTGATAATCTTGAAAGATGGGCTTTTGTGAATGTAATGAGGTTCACCAAGGAAAAGTGCCAATTTATACACTTGGATCGAGGTAGTCCCAGATATGTATATGAATTCCTTGAGAATAGCCCTGCTGAGAAGGACTTAGGGGTCCTGGTTGATCAAAACTTTAACATGAGCCAGCAATGTGCACTTGCAGCCTAGAAGGCCAATTCTGGGTTCCATCAGAAGAGAGGTGACCAGCAGAGAAAGGAATGCGATTGTCCCTTTCTGTTCTATCCTCATGAGGCCCCATCTGCAGTACTGCATCCAGATCTGGGGCCCCCAACAAAGGAAAGATGTAGAGTTTTTGGAGAGGGTCTAGAGGAGAGCCATGAAGATGATCCAAGGGCTGAAGCACCTTTCCTGTGAAGACAGGCTGAAGGAACTGAGTTTGTTCAGTCTTTAAAAGAGAAGGCTGCGGGGAGACCTCATTGTGGCCTTCCAATATTCAAAGGGAGGAAAATAAACTTTTTCATGGATCAACTGGGATAGGACATGGGAGAATGGTTTTAAACTAAAGGAGATTTAGATTAGATGTCAGAGTTATGTTTTTCACTGAGAGAGTCTCTCCAGAGAAACTGTAGATGCCTTGTCCCTGGGAGTGTTTAAGGCCAGGCTGAATAGGGCCCTGAGCAATCTAATCCAGTATTTGATTTAGTGATTGTTAACACTGCCTGCAGCAGGGGGGTTGAAACTTGATGATCCTTTAGGTCCTTTCCAATTCAAGCCATTCTTTAGTTCTATGATGTATGTATTTTCACATCAGAGGAATACTGTAAACAAACTCAGCTGGGAAAGAAGCTTATAAGATTATTTGCATATAAAGAAAATCTAGCTTTCCATATTTATATACAACTTCAGTTAAAAGATTGGAGACATCAGAAATAACTATGAAACAGATAAACACATGCTGATATCAATCAGCATACTACAGCCTGAAAATGTTTTGTTTTAACAAAGATTTAGTAATGTTCCTGAGACTGAAGTATTGAACAGATATGCTAAAAGGAATGTTGTTGTTGTTGTTTTTTTTGTTTATTTGTATTGTTTTGTTTGGTCTAACCCAGATCAAGCCTATTCACATATAAATTTCATTATATCTTGAATAATGCCAACCTGAAAAATAAATACTTCTTATCTTCTGATCTTATGCGTGCTTCTAGGGTACGTTAATCACTCTTGTATTCTTGTTGTTTACATGACTTGAAACATGATCAGTTGACATTAGAGCATTACAGACATTAATGAATTAAAATCAAATTGTAAACTAGCATTTCTACTCCACATTTAAGGAATATTTGTGTATGTTACTGAATGTGTATCTGCTTTTCTTCTCACTACCTCAGAAAAAGATTATTTTTTAGAGAGGAAATCAGAAATATTATTGTAAAAATCAAATATTCTTATAAATTAATATCTGATTTTATATGTCTTATGTCTATTTAATGCATGAGTAAAAGTAACATGGTAAAATTAGATTCCTGTTAGCTGGACTGACGGTATATGTTTTTCCATTTTCTGTTAGAGATAAATCAAAATATCTGTCTATACGAATCATTTAACTTCAGTAAAACACATTTTAAAAGTTTTCACAGAATCACAGAATCACCAAGGTTGGAAAAGATCTTCAAGATCATCTGGTCTAATCCCCCTGCTGGAGCAGGAACACGTAGATTAGGTCACACAAGAACACATCCAGGTGGGTTTTGAATGCTACAGAATCACAGAATCACCAAGGTTGGAAAAGACCTACAAGATCATCCAGTCCAACCATCCACTTATCACCAATAGTTCTCACTAAACCATATCCCTCAACACAATGTCCAAATGTTCCTTGAACATCTCCAGGGT
>JAPSGF010000127.1:749845-795870 GCA_035772895.1 Perdix hodgsoniae
ACTGACAATACTCTAAATGTGAGAAAGGCAAACATAGCATAATGACAGGAAATACAGTTAACCTACTAAAAAGAACAAAGACATGGTGGTGGTGAATGTCATAGGCTGTGCCAGCAGGGCATCCCCTGCTTAAAGGAGCACTTTCCTCTCTCACTCACCACAGATTTTCTCTTGTTTTATTCTTCTCAGGGTCCGAAGGATATTTTCCATTTGTACACTGCATTTGCATGGCCAGTGTGTGATACAGAGCCAAGTGGAACACCTGCTTGCAAAACATAATAAACTATCAAGTTTAGCTCTCTTAGCATGTGCCTTTGCCTCAGGTGCTGTATAGTCATATTTTAAAAATCCTGATGAAAGAGAGTTAATCATTCTATAGTACAGGGTTATCCCTTTGCCTGGGATTCCTTTCCAGGCTTTGTTTTCACAAATCAAGAAAAAGCTAACTGATAGGCCGACAGCATCATAACTGAGCAATACTAATACATTAAAAGACCTATTCCCGTAGATTACAGTACTGGTAACATTAAATCCTGTTTAATTCACATTCAGTTTACTATGAAAATAAAAGAAGCATACAACAATCTAGATAATGCTTAATAACTCTAATTATTGAGACTATGCTGATAACACAGGAAAATCACCCACTAACTGCTGCTATTTGCAACATAACAAGTTACAAAGCAATACCAATAAATAAGAAGCACACAATCCCAGTCATTATAAAGGCTGGATGCTATTTTCTGCCTTAAGATGAGGCTGAACATATCATGTTGGAACCCATGTAGGGCCAGTCCATAATCTTACTTGTGGTGTGTCTTCCCGTATTCAGCTTTTTGTTTATTAAGAATAGATTTCAATGTTAGATGAGTATGCTCAATGATAGCTTGTCCAGTGGGAGAATGAGGAATGCCTGTAATATGTCTCACACCCCATTCTTGGAGGAAAGTTCATGTGGCCTTAGAAGTATATGCAGGTCCGTTATTGTCTTTAACCAAGTCACATATAGGCTGCAGAGACGCAGCAGCGGGCGGCGTAGGTGGGGTGGAGGAAGGCAGCATCATGGAGAGTGACATGGGTGGGACAGAGAGCGGAACGGTGCAGTGAGAGACGTGGGCAGAGCCAAAGGCAGGAGCGGAATGAGCACTGGGGGCAGCAGCGACCAGGGGGGTTGTGATTTCTCTTCTCCCTGGTCAGGGGTGGGGTCAGAGCCACAGATTGAATCCGGACCAGGGCTGCTTTCTGCACCAAAGGGCAGCAACAGGGATGGGAGGGAGGGCGATGGGGAACAGTCAGAAGAAATTCTTCCTTGTTGAATTTGTTTAAGTCCTTCCATTATTTGGTGCCAAACAGGTAAAATTTTTGCAGCCATTCTGTCCTTAGTAATAGCCATCTGTGCTTGTATAACAGTCGCCTCTGCCTCAGCCTTCACCTTCTGTTCCTACCCTGCACATTGTGCCAGTGTTAAGACGGCCCTGGCTGTCTGCCGCCAGTCAAACATTAGCGGTCTTGATGTTGCCATGGTATCTAACATCAGCTGTGCCCCTGATCCTGATATTCCTTCTGGCTGAATAGCTGATCTTAACTGTAACAGAACTTTATAATCTACAGGATTCCATTGAGGGGTCCCATCTGGACCCACCAGAACCAGAAAAGCTGCCAAGGGCAGGGGTGCATCAGGCTCAATGGTCCATAACTGACAGCCTATCAATACACAATCCTTAGCCCTGATAAGCCACTCTCTTCCAGTTTCTTGCAGGGCGTCATTTAAGGCAGCGCTTCTGCTGGTCGACGCCACCCTCTTTGCTGCCCACTCAGCTTTTTGAGCAACAGCACTCATTTCTTTAACCGTCTCCTGCATCATACACAACAGCCGTAGCGCCATTGTCTGAGCAGCCACAGCCTCCTCTATGCTAAGTTCCTGTTCTGCCTGCCCGGTCCCTTCTCCTCCAATCACCAGCCCTGGTGGTTCCTGCCTCTCCCCATTTTGCTTCAATCGTGAGTGGGCTGCCTCCACCCCGACGGCACACCCCCAGCATATGGGGGAGGGGCCATAGGTGCCGTTACTGAAACAGTGGTGATCATTTGTAACTGTGACCTGTTAAGCACCTCCAAGAACCGCCCCCTGTAACTACCAACCACCATAGCCTGAGTACCACCCACACCAATACCACCCACAGACAACGTCCCTGTATTTTTCCCAGGTGACATGCCCTTGTTTCCAGAGCTTGTACGCACCCTTCTTTGCCCTCAGCATGCCCAGCAGGTCCTTGCTGAGCCACGCCAGTTTCCTACCTCCTCTGCCCGCTTTCTTATTCTGAGGGACAGAGAGCTCTTGTGCTCTCAAGAAGGGATCCTTGAAGAGTAGCCAGCTCTCCTCAAGATCTTTGTTTTTAAAGACAGAGTCTCAGGGGATTTTGGCCAACAGTCCATTGAACAGCTTGAAGTTCACTCTTCAAAAATTCAGGGTCCTGACGCCACTCTTTGCCAGGCCCTCATCCCTTGAGATCACAAACTCAAACAGGGCGTGGTCACTGCAGCCCAGGCTGCCTTCAACCTTAATGCCTTTAATGATTTCCTCCGCATTGGTGAGCAGCAGGTCCAGTAATGCTTCACCTCTGTTCGGTCTGTCCAATGCCTGAACCAGAAAGTTATCATCAGTGCATTCCAGGAGCCTCCTGGACCTCTTGCAGCTCTTTGTGTGGTCTTTCCAACAGATATCCAGATGGTTGACGTCCCCCACCAGGATGAGAGCCTGTGAAATGATGCCTCCTGCAGCTGAAGCAAGAAAGCCTCGCCAACAGTCTACTTTTGACCAGGTGGCCGGTAGTATACTCCTATCACCAGCTGGCCTCTATTACACCCATCCCTAATTCTAACCCACAGGCTCTCAACCTGATTGTTTCTTTGAGGGAGCTCCTCACAGTCTATCCACTCTTTGACATAGAGGGCAACTCCCCCACCCTTCCTACCTTGCCTATTTCTTCTAAAGAGCCAATATCCCTCAATTGTGGTATTCCAGTCATCCCACCATGTTTCCATGACAGCAACAAGGTCATAACTATCCAAGCGCATCAGTTTCCAACTCATCCTGCTTATTTCCCAGGCTGTGCACATTGGTATAAAGGCACTTCAACTGGGCTTTCCATCTCACCGCCTTCATAGAGGACCTAGGATCTCCTGGAACAGCAGCATCCCCAGCATCCTCCTGCCCTAGTCCATTCCTTTGTACTCCACCATCTTTGCCTATCAAGTTCGGTACAAGTCCTTGAACTTCCCGCTCAACGCCAGTGGCCCTGATTTTCTCCCCTTCACCCTTCATACCTAGTTTAAAGACCCTTAAATGAGTCCTGCCAGTTCCTCGGCTAAGATTCTCTTACTCCTCAGAGACAGGCTACTTCTATCTGCAGCCATCATCCCAGGCACCAAGTAAGTTGCCCAGTGGTCAAAAAATCCAAGATTCCTGTGTTTGCACCAACTTCTAAGCCATTTATGTATGAGGTGGGTTTTTTGGTACCTCTCAGTATCTTGCCCTGCCACTGAAGGTAGGGAAGAAAACACCACCTGCACACCCACTCCATCAACTACCCACTCCAGTCCCCTGAAGTCTTTCTAGATATCCCTGAGACTTTTCTCAGCAACTTTGTCACTGCCAGCCTGGACTATCAATAAGGGGTAATAATCAGAAGGGCAAATCAGTCCAGGAAGTTTCCTAGAAATGTCCCTGACCCATGCCCCAGGGAGGCAGCACACCTCCCTAAGGGTAGGGTCAGGCTGACGTATACGGCCTTCCGTTCCTCTCAGCAGGGAGTTGTATAAGACAACCACCCTTCTGTCTTTCTGGATGGAGGCAGTCTTGAGGTGTGGGGTTGACCGCTTCACCTGAGGCAACCTCACGGGTAGACTTCCCTCCACACACCCACTCACCTCTCCCTCTAGTTCCAGGGTCTTAAACCTATTGCACAGAGGCACCTGGGGAGCTGAGGATGGTCAGGATGGGGGATGTCCACTTCGCTGAGCCGGTACCCGCTTCCACTCCTCCTCCATTCTCAAATTATTGCTAGGGGGAAGAGAGGACAAGGGGTCACTGCAGCACCGTCAGCCTGTTGGTTCCCCTCTCCCACCTATTCACGAAGCAGTAGGGAGTGATGTGCTCCATGTGGAGCCTCAGCTATGCGCCTATATCTCAGGGCTGATAGGGACTGGCACCAATCAATCTCCCTCTCACACTCCTTTATGGTCCTCAACCTCTCTACCTCCTCCTTCAGGTCGACCACAAGGCTGAGTAAGTCATGTAGTTGGTCACATCTTATACAAGTGCTGCCTCCATTGCCCAATACTGCAAAGACCAGGCCCTGGCACTCGTGACAGCTGGTGATCTGCATACTAGCGTCTTGTGTTGGGGCCTCAGTCTGAGTCTCCACACTTGTCTTAGCATCAGCTATCCTTTCAAGCATGCACAGGACCTCAGTCTGGGTCTTCACATTCTTTTTGGCTGCATTCTTTTTTCTGCATGAGCATGCGACTTCCATCTGGGTCTCCACAATTTTTGTGGTGGTAGTCCTCCACCGGGTTGCAGCCATTGCCAACCAGCAGGCATACTAACACTACTAGATAGACTTAATGGGGTGCCACTGATCAGCCCCGCCCTGCTGCTGGGGGTGCTGGCTCTGCCCTCGTCTGTCCAGGTTGTTAACAAGAGCCCGCACACTCATTACTCACTTGAGAGTGATAACCACCGTCCTTGCTGGAGAGGCCCGTGTAGGAGTGACTTACTGTTTCTCCTTGTTAAATCAGCCCACGTGATTCTCATATCCTGACTCCTCCTCTCCCTCCCTGAGGCTTCTTCTAGGCGAGGGATGGGTGCAGAGCCGTTGCCCTGGAAATGCTGCCGCTGTGTCAGCTGCTTTCCTGAGAGCTGCCCGGCCACTCTGTTTTCTTGGGGATCCCTGAATGAAGGAACCGACCGAATCCCCCCTGAACCTCACGGTCAGTCGCTGTGCTTCTGGCTGGAGCAGCTCCGAAGCAGCGAACCTCAGCCATAAAGTGCTTCTGCCGGGTTTGCGCTCATTTATATCTCTCTTTATTCAAACACTATCACTTTTGTCTTTTTGATTTTACTCTCTCAGTGGAAAATGATACTTAACTAATCAGTGACATCAGTGGTTTACAGTCATGTTAATTTGGGAATTATACTAATCATTCTTGCTTTGTCTTTATGTTACAATCATGGAAGCAATAAAACTTGTGACTCATGTCTTCTAATCACTTTAACGACACACTGTAGTGTCCTGTCTCATAAACTAACATTATTAGGTATTGGCATGTCAGAACTGTGAGACAAAGGTAAATAAAGTCAGCTAGGTTGTTGCAGAGTAAAAAATAAAAAATAAAAAAAATCTTTCTACTGACTCGTATTTATAAACCTGTAACACTCTATTCATTAGCAAGGCAGATTTTCAAAAAGATATGAGTGTTTTCTCAAATAATAGCCACAGGCTTAGATAACATTCAACTGACAGGGACTAAGTTGCTGATGATTTCACCTAAGGTTTTACCTAATCAAAAGCATTCCTTGAAGTTTAAAGCACTGCTTGAATTCTTAGTACTTTATTCTGTAGCAGCTTCTATATGCCTGAACTTATATACTTGAAAGAAGAGAGAGTTTGTCAGGATCCTGTTTTTAAGTAGTACTTGGTTAGTTCAGATAACTCTCAGATGCTAGTGTATGACGAACCAAAATGACAACCAAAAAACACAGTGGTGCACAAACGTGTAAGGTTTTCGTAAATAGCATAAGCAACAATTCCAGTCTTATTCTTCTATCTAGTGAATGGGCTGTGCATTTCTACAATTATAAGCCTTTCGCATTTTCTCTCCATTAGATTTCTACCATGATATATGAGATGAAAATATAATTCACATCTTATTATGCCTGTGGGAAAAGAAAGTAATTACATGCATTTTCATCAGACCTATCAAGTAAGTAGAAATGAAAGACATTTATTTCTAGCACAAGAAATGTCTGCTCTAAAACTAAGCAATAATCATAACCATTTGTATTTCTTCTGCATCTCTTCTTTAAGGGCAGCTGGGAAAAATTTCATTTTAAAGCCAGGAAAAAAATAGTGTTCTAGTGACTTAGCCTACAACTTGCTGATCATTTTAGTTTACATCAGGTACTTGCCTTTAATTATCATTTTGGGATTAAAATGCGTGATTGTTACCATCTGTTCAGCAATACAACTTCCCAAAGATTTGGGAAAAAATAACACTTTCTGCTCAGTTTTTTTTCCCAGCCTTTCTGTATGGGTATGCACATTGCTGCAATAAATGCCTACCCTGCATTCACTGTGAGACGACTGGAAGAGGTCTAGCTGTTTTCCTATGTCATAGTGTTTAAACTCCACCACAGAAAGGGCTTACAAGCTTCAGTTAAGTATGAAGCAGTTTATCTAATGTGGTTGCCGGAGACAGTGGAGCTTGCTTGTGTCTTCCCTCAGAAAATAGGTGCTCAAATGTCTGAGTCACAGGACATATTTTTAGAGTCTAAACACTTTTTTTTTTTTTTAACAGATAACCTAAGAGCATATTGGAGGCAAGTGGAAGGTGTCCATGCGTCACAAAATTCCAGAGTTTAAAATGAAGCTACTAATTTTATTAAATGTAAACTACTAAATTAAATTATAAAACTGTCATTTTTGTAGACTTACAGATCTTCACTGAACAACAGTATTGTTGTAAATTCATTTATTTCATCAGCAGCCTAAAATTGTTACCAAGCATAGTCAGGCAAAATGAAAAACTATTGCTCACAGACTTTCTCTTTTTTGGAAGAAAATAATCTATATTTTAATTGGAAGTATGTATTCATTGGGAATGAGAAAACCAGGAAAAGGAAAATTTTGTGTGACAGCTAGGCAATTTCATTTGACATCAGGTTTGTGCCGTGTATTACACTGTATTACACTGATTACAATCACTGATACATAAATCGAACTATTCATGAGTAAGTGACTTTTCCTCAGTGGTTATCGAGTGGTTATTCGGTTTGCTGGCTGGTTTGTCTGTCTCTATCAAATGTTCTCCTAACACTATTGTTAGTTATTACAATCAGGCAATCTCATTGTAGCATCCTGGATTTAATATAACTTAAGTCAGTATGAATCAAACTATACCTCCATAGTCTTTTTTCAGAAACTGTTATAATATCCTCACTCTCATGTTTCAGTTGTTTTGTTTGTTTGTTTTTGCTTCTTGTTGTTGTTTTTAATGTTTTGGATTGTAATAATGGTAATAATGGTGATAGAATTCAGGAATACCTATGTTTAGACCTCTAAAAGTAGACACTTGAGAGTGTATTTAATCTGTTTCATTTGAAATGCTTATTTAACTGCAAAGAAAAAGATGATTAATCAAATACTACGCTTCTAATGTCTAAACTGAAATTAAGTTATGAATTTTTTGAAGACCAGTTTCTCCAAACAGAATCTTGCTATTGGATACAACTATTGAACCAGAGATGTATCAGCCCTTCACAAATAGATTTAATATTATTCATATAATATTAATATTATTATTATTATTTAATATTATTTATATAATTTTTTTTACCAGGACTGTCTCAGAAAAGGGAATGTTATCAGCTTGAATCAGTTCTTTTGTCTGCACAATAATGCAGGTATACGAGATGGTGAATTTTGATGCCTATGTTCATATTTATTATTTGTAATCTTTGTTTTAATTTATTATTTTAAATATTTAAAAGCTGTATTTTTTTTCTTTATTTTAGGTATAATTTGCTTTAATAACTCTGCAAAAAACATTTTAGATATTTCTGAAAGTGGATACATTTTGGTGATATTGTTTGCATAATTCAATTTCATTCCAAAGCCTTAGGGTTCATAATTTATATTTAATTTATTTTTTCTCTATAACCTTCCCCCCCCCCCCCCCCCCCCCCCACCCCGATGTAGTGTACAAAATGTTTTCATAAAATTTTGTCAAATATTCTGGAGTATGCATGTCAGTAACCAATAACTGTGTTCAGTGTAAAGCTTAACGTGAGCCAGAGGTGTGCCCAGGTAGCCAAGAAGGCTAATGGCATGCTGGCTTGGATCAGAAGCAGTGCAATCAGCAGGAGCAAGGAGGTGATTGTCCCTGTGTACTTGGCAGTGGTGAGACAACATCTCAAGTACTTTGTTAAGTCTTGGGCCCCTCACTACAATAAAGACAGTGAGGCCCTGAAGCCTGTCCAGAGAAGGGCAACTAAGCTGTTTAGGGGTCTCAAGTACAAGTCTTATGAGAAGTGGCTGAGAGAACTGGGGTTATTTTGTCTGGAGAAGAGAAGGCTCAGGGGAGACCTGATCACTCTCTACAACTACCTGGAGGGAGGTTGTGGTGAGGTGGGAATCAGCCTCTTCTCCTAGGCCTGGAGGAAATGGCCTCAAGTTGAGCCTGGGCAAATTAAGTTTGGATGTGAGGAAAATATTCCCTGAGAGAGTGGTCAGGTGCTGGAACAGGGGTGGTGGAGTCACCATCTCTGGAGGTGTTCAAGAAACTTTTAAATGGTTTACTGAGGGACATGGTTTTGTGTGAAATATTGGTGATAGGTGGATGGTTGCATGGGGTGATCTTGGAGATCTTTTCCAACTTTGGTGACTCTGATTCTATTATTCTATAATACTAGAAGCATAAATCTAACCTAAAGACAAAATTGGCATGTGTCAGTGTGCTCATGACACGAGAATGTCTTTAATTACCTTAAGGTTCTAACTAGCTTTAAAGTTGAAGCTAACCAGCTGGATAAAGCACTCCCACTCCTTGTCTTCACTGTTACAAAAAGAAAAGAAAGGAAAAGGAAAAGGAACTTAATGGAGGCTAGATTTATGCCAGCCAGTGTCTTAATGTCATGCTGTTAATTAACTACACAATTAGTCTATTCTATTGAGATTACAGTCTTTTGAAGCACTGAAACACTCAAATGAGTTAGCAAGTCACTTACATTTACCCAGGTCAATTAGGTCTTAAATGACACCAAACAAACCAGATCTAGTCAGGTTTCAGCCACTGACATGATAGGATATCTGATTCAGGATGTATATATATATATATATATATACACACACACACACACATATATGTACATATATAGTTATTAATTTTTGTAGAATCATAGAATAGCTCAGATTGGAATAGACCTTAAAGATCATAAAGTCCAACCATAACCTAACCATACTACCCTAACTCTAACAACCCTCTGCTAAATCATGCCCCTGAGCACCACATCCAAACAGCTTTTAAACACATTCTCAACCACCTCCCTGGGGAGCCTATTCCAGTGCATAACAGCCCTTTCTGTGAGGATGTTTTTCTTGATATCCAACCTAAACTTCCCATGTATATCACAGTATGTCAAGTATATCATTAAAAATGCTTGTGGTCATTAATATGTTTAGAGAAAGATTTGTTTCAATTCATGAAATAGCTTGTTATCTATCAAAAAAAAGTATTTATTGTTCTGCATCATAATGTAAGCAATTAGGGTAATTTTCCAGCAGTACAGTAAATATTACTTAACAACTCTCTGTGCAAGATTCCATTGAACAAAGCATAGGTAATTGTTGTAGAATGGCTCAGGGAGCAGGGCCATGGCTCCCTGAAAGAACTGTACAAGCAGGGGCACGGCAGCTCTGAGTACCTAGTAATGGAATAATACCAGATCTGGTAAGTGATGAACTGACCTTGAGCTAAGTAGCAAACAACTTAAGCAGAACTGTCTCCAGGTGGAATCAGAAAGCAAGATGTATGCTTGGGCCGGGTGTGCTATTGTCTAACTGCAAGGCTTTACCAATGAGAAAAGGACAAGTGGATAAATGGACATAAGCAACTCATGTTATATATAAGTGAGCTATCTGCGCAATAAAGTTGAAGCTTATTCACTCATACTGAGTTGGTTGGGCTTCCCCACACTGGGTAGCGACCGGGTATTGGCAAGTTCTCTCCCTGCAGGTAATTGCTAGAATTTTGCTGTAATTCAGTTTTCAGCGTACCCAGTGAGTAGCCACACCCATTTGATAAATTAAATTAAAATAATATTTGCATAATTTTCTGAATTCTACACCATTCTTTCATCAGTATTTAAGTTCATCTTGTGTTTCAAATATTAACATATATATACATGTATGCACAATGAATATAATACGTATATTTCTAAAGGAACAGTACCTTCTATTACTTCAAAATAAAAATAAAAATAAAAATAAAATAGAACAGAAAGTAACCATGTGAATCCACCTAAAGAAGGATATGTCTACAAGACAGGAAGTGGGGAAATCTTCTACCATTTTTCTGTGTGGAGTAACATCACTGAGTGCTTCTTTCAAGTGCCTGTACACTAACACATGCAGCAAAGGCAACAATCAGAAGGAATTAGAAGCCTGTGCCTAACAACAGGGCTACAAGCTCACAGAAATCAATGCAGTGGCTGTATACAGGTTCTTTAGCAAGGATAGGCTGAGACAGCAAGAAGTAAAACTGACGTTTATGTGAGAGAACTCTGAGAATGCTTGGAGCTCTGCCTGGGAATAGCCAATGAGCCAGCTGAAGGACTTGCTTGGAACAGTGCAAAGAGAGATGGTTCTGCAGAGAGGGAGCATCCAAAAAGGACAGAGGAGGAAGTATTTTGAGACATTCATAGTGGAACTGGACTTTGAAGGTATTAACTCACATGTCTAGATTTGAAATCCTCAGAAATATCACAGAATCCTACTTTGCACATAAAGTTGCTGATATTTAATTAACAGGACTTACATTTATGTTTTGTGTATACTGCATATGTAATGTCATGGTAAATCAGTGAGATATATTAGCATACAGAACATCAGGAGCCTCTGCATTATTTACATTAAGTAGGTACTATTTTTCTCACAATTTATTCATATTTATTGTTGTAGTTGTTCATGGTTGAAAAAATAACTCCATGCCCCCAAAAAGAGGAAATAAGAGATTAGTGTTATTCAGGTGAGCTATGGTAATAAGCAAACAAACAAACAAATAAAAAGGAGATTCTTTAACAGTTCAGTGAAAGACGAATGACTGTATATCAAGTTTTAATGAATACCTGATTCAGGAAGCATATGAAAACTGTAACTCTGTAGAATTTAGAACAAAGAATTGTCTCCATTGGATATTAGTAATAAAGTATCTGCTGCTCAGGAATGAGGCAGAGATAATGTCTCATACTCATCAGAACACAACGCTGTCAACACGGACATGAAATCTTCTGTTTTTCAATTCCAGTACTATAAAACTTAACATTCCAGTTATTCCACTAATAAAACCATACTATTTTGGAAAATCTGTCCTACACCTTATCATAAATCTGCTGCTTGTTTAGGTCTCAACATAACAGAATATGTAATAAAAGTTTTAAGTACTTTTGAAATTGTGATAACCACAGTGAGAAAAACATTGATGACAGATTAAAAGCCTATTCTCTGAGCAATAGAGATTGATCTTTTTCCCTTGTCTTAAGAGAGAACAAGGCTTTCATTAACTTGAGGCAGAATTTTACACATAAAATAAACAGTACAATTTGACTATTTAGCTAATTAATCAATACAACAGTGGTGCAAAAACGAGGGAAGAACCATCTCTTGGTGAAATTCTGAATACAGTACTAACCTGAAAGTCTTGGATGGGATGCACAATAAATCTCCCATTGTTTAGGTGGAAAATGTTAGAGACTACTATACTGCTCCACCTGAATTGCCAGAAATCCAGGGTGTCAGATCGGATCCACTCAAGGATCCTGAGAGGTGTGGTGAAGGTGATAGCCAAGTGGTTTTTCATCGTCTATCAGCATTATGTTCAACCAGAGAGGTCCCAGAAGACCTCACTGGACTCCAATCTACAAGAAGGATCATTGTCATGGAGTTAACTAGATCAATCTATGTCCATGACACAAGGCAGTACACCCCTGCCCCTCCCCTCCCACACTTCCCGCAAAATGGAAAGGAAGGAAGGGAGAAAAAAAACACAACAGTGGCAACAATCTATGGGGGAAAACTTATTTTACTATGATATCGGAATGCAAAATAACACAATATAATACAATCTAATTGAAACTAATAAATCAAAGAAGATAGGAGAGAGAGAGAGTTCCTGAGACCGAGTCAAACCTGAAAAGCTTGGAACAGCTAGGAAAGCACCCTCCAGCACCCACTGCCAGGCAGTAAGAGATTAAGTAACACAGATTATCAGAGAGCTGGAGCACCTCCCCTGCAAAGACAGGCTGAAGGAGCTGGGCTTGTTTAGCCTGGAGAAAAGAAGGCTCCGAAGTGACCTCATTGCAGCCTTTTAGTACTGTAAGGGAGCCTATAAACATGGTGGGAGTCAACTCTTTACAAGGGTAGATAGCAGCAGGACAAGGGGAAATGGTTTTAAGTTGAGGGAGGAAAGATTTAGTTTGGATGTCAGGGAGAAGTTCTTTACTATGGGAGTGGTGAGGTGCTGGAACAGGCCACCCAGAGATGTTGTGGATGCCCTGTCTCTGGAAGTGTTCAAAGACAGGTTGGATGGGGTGCTGGGCAGCCTAGTCTGGTATTAAATGTGAGGCGGTGGTCCTGCCTGTGGTGGACGGGTTGGAAATTCCTGATCCTTGAAGTCCCTTCCAACCCGGGCCATTCTGTGTGATTTTGTGCAATTCTGTGTGATTCTTTGTATGATTATGGCAAGCAGTCATGAGTGGTGTTCCCCGAGTGTCAGTGTTGGGGCGTGTCCTATTCAATATCCTTATGGATGACCTGGATTAAGGTTCTGAGTGTACCTTCAGTAAATTTGCAGATGACACCAAGTTGGCAGGAAGTGTCAATCTGCCTGGTGGTAGGAAGGCCCTACGGAGGGATCTGGACAGGCTAGATCGCTGGGCTGACGCCATTGGGATGAAGTTCAATGAGATCATGCGCCAGGTGCAGCACAGTGGAAGACTGTGTGGAAGAAATGGACCTGGGGCAGTGGCATTGGCCAAGAAGGCCAATGGCTTCCTGGCTTGTATCAGAAATATTGTTTCTGATAGAAAGAAGATAGAAGGTAGAAGCAGAGAAGTGATCATCCTCTGTACTCAGCACTGGTAAGGCCACAAGCTCTAATACTGTGGTCAGTTTTGGGCTCCTCACTACAGGAAAGACATTGAGGCCCTGGAGAGTGTCCAGAGAAAAGCAACCAAGCTGAGGAGTCTGGAGCACAGGTCTTATGAAGAGTGGCTGAGGGGGCTGAGGTTGTTCAGTTTGGAGGAGACTCAGGAGAGAGCTTCTCTCTCTCTACAACTACCTGAAGGGAGGTTGTGGTGAGGTGGGACTCAGCCTCTTCTCCTATGTAGCTAGCAATCAATCAGTCTAGTGGGAATGGCCTCAGGTTGCGCCAAGGGAGATTCAGGATTGAAATTAGGAAAAAAATTCTCGGAAAGAGTGGTCAGGTGGTGGAATAGGCTGCTCAGGGAGGTGATGGAGTTACCATTCCTGGAGGTGTTCAATAAAAGTCTAGATGTTGTACTGAAGGACATGGTTTAGTGGGAAATATTGGTCATATGTGGACAGTTGGACTGGATGATCTTAGAGGTCTTTCCCAACCTTGGTGATTCTAAGCTATTAAATATGTAACAATACAAAAATAACAGCCTAAGGGCAAGAAGTTATATTTCAGTAAAGCATGGTTTAATTTTGAAACAACTGAAGTGAAATGACTATGTATCAACAGTATAAAGGTTAAAATTATACTTTAAGAATGTTATAGAGTTTATCATTTAATGTACAGGAACACAGTTTTATATCTCTGATTCCTCTTTCTCTACTGTGTCAAGAGGGGATTAAAAACACTAGACAGTTTGACACTGCTAAACTCAATTTACAAAGGAGACCAAGAGAAGAATAGGCTAGCACATAAAAACTTGCATTTTTACTCATGCATATAGACACACTGTTACAGCTCTCTACAGAGAGATTCCTAAATCACCAAATCAGAGTCAGCACAGCCCAGACTGTATCAAAAGGACATTAGCTCAGTAGTTTCTGTAAGTCTCTGGATAGGGCTTGCCAACAACAACTTTGGTGTTGACACCTATTTATCCATAGGTAATACTATGGTTTGTCACACACTATTCTTGTTTTCAAAGCCAGGTCAGCCACAGCTCAATGCACTGTTATTCAAATGATGATCAAGATAAGTTTGTGATGCTTTTCTGACCCATCGCTGTATTGATTAGTAATGCAAAGAAAGTAGCTCCACATACCAAATCCTCTGTGCTACATACATGCCTCCAGATGCTGTATTTCAATTCTCCAGTAAGAAATAGCAGTGCAGAGATCAGATGCTTTTTGTTCAGATTGTTGTTTATGCATACTTTCTGTAAAATCTGTGAGAAGTGTACACAGTACACAGAATAAGTACTATGGCATAACCTATATCCAAGGTTTTACATTTTCTTTCCAATCCCAGTTAGTGAGGGTATTTGCAAATTGTACAGTGGAATTATACTATGGATTATAACAAATCTTGGACCAAGTTCGAGAAAATGTTAATTGGCATGGCAATTATATAAATGATCAGTTCCAGTGATGGTCTCAATGTAAACGTTCTCTACCACTTTAAACTGATGAGCACAGAGATAGATTCTGCTTATGTACATACATGAAGAATAATAAATGTATGGAAGTGACAGAGATCAGCCAGAATGTGATGTGACAATCAACACAAGTGGTCTCTGGACATTTTTACTAAAGACACTCCACATGGTAGATCCATTCAAACCGTTCCTCAAAGATTTGATCTAGAATGAAGCATAGAGAGCTGCTCAAGTCTGGATGCTTCATAGAATGTTCAGTCTGTCATCATAAATTTACGGACATAGATATGAATTTAAATCAGTTTTAAGCTACATAATCTCATAGTACATGAAAGTAATACTAAACAGTTGCCTAACATTTTCGAAGGGTCTTTTTTGTTGTTGTTGTTGAGTGTGAAGCAGAGCTGAGTTTATCTATTTCCAGCAGACTGAGTCAGGCTTGTAAGAGAAGATAGAAAATCCCTTGCTCTTATAAAGACCGTACTCTGTGCATTGATTCCAATGCTACTGCTGTAGACTGCAGCTTTCCTTTCTACCAGATACTGAAGAAATTACTCAGATACCATACAATGCCCAGATTTTTTTAAATTATTATTATTATTTTTCCTATCTGAGAATACTCTAAATGTCAATTTACAGCTATATTCTACAGAGATTAGAAGCAAACTGAAAATTCTCATCTACACTGAGGATGTACTGTTCATCAGTTAAAAGTCTATGTTATACAAGTGACATGCTACAATTATACTGTGAATACAGAGACATCACTCTTGAATGAAAGTTGGAAGATAATCTGTGTGCTAAATGCCATGGCTAAACAGTTTTTGTTTGTTTGTTTGTTTTTAGGGAAAAAAAAAAAAAGCCCATAGCAACAGAGAAGAAGCTTGTATTAGAAATTCCAAGGTTTTTACAGTCTACGTTTCTTTGAAATTTGTTATGATATATAAGATGTTATTTATGTTTTCTGTGTTGCATTTAATTTAACAGGAAGCAGTATAATAGACTTTGCTGCAAATTTATCTTGAAGATCCATAAAAAAAACCTAAAAACAGAAATCTGGTTTATTCTTCAACAAGGAGTTAAGCTAAAATACAGGGTGAAAAAGGAAAACAACACTACAGTTTTGTATAATATTGTCTCAGCACCTTTCTTTCTTCCTCAGTCCCTTGCACCTGTTTCTCCTGTGTATTCATAAATCTGCTGCTCTAGCAAGGTGTTGTTTATCCTTTGAAAATCTGTTGAGATCACTTGTTTAGCAAGTTAATGAAGTTAGCAAGAAGTATTTTAGAAGCATTTTGATTCATTTGATACTATATCTCAGGTTGATTTTCATGTAGATACAAAGAGTAGAAATAGATACAAAGAGAGAAAAATGCTTTTTTTTTTTTCTTTTTTTTTTTTTTCCTCCCCCTTCCCCCTAGTAATACTCATTTGGGAACAGGCTGTAGTTGAAGCCTTTTTTGAGAAATGTTCAGTCTACAAGGAATCAATAGGGTCATGGAGAAACCCTTGAGACATAAAGCTTGCAAAGAATTGAAGGGAGAGCAGAGTGATTCTATAATCTGAGCAGTACAGTGACTAAAAGACAACAGAGTGCTTGATCAGCCTTTCATGCTGGGACAAGCTGCAGGAGCAGGTGTTTCAGGGTCTCAGAGCTGCAAAAGCCAGATTTCTTAAAACCTTGCTTGCTGAATCTGCTTTTTCTATCATAAGATTAATTACTTCAAATAAACCAAGAAAAGCACAATGTATGCTACACCATAAAACATACTGCAGCTTATTTGAAAGTTAATAATACAGATTTAAAAAATAAAATAAAATAAAATAAAATAAAATAAAATAAAATAAAAATTCATTATTATTATTTAATGATATATTTCCACTGTCAGTAAAATTAGGAAGCAGAAGCTATCTTTGCTACCTTGCAAATCAGAGTGAAAGCACTGCTGTCTGACTCTCGCCCCATGAGATACAGTACAAAGTACAGATCAGTGCAGAGCGAGGTCCAAAGTGCATATATCCCAGTTCTCTCATGAGCTTTTACAAGACCCTTTACCTTCATCTGTCCTTTTTACTGTAAAAATCTTGGTATATGCAATTCAGTTATTTGTGTTTTGTTATCAAAATTTCTGGATTTGTCCTCTCTTTTATATATATATATGTAACTTATTTTTTAACTATAAAGCAATTAAGGGCTACTAGTGAAATCTAAGCAGGGATTCTGTTTGAGATTGATCTGTCTCCAGTCAAGTGGCTACATATAACTCATATGGATTTGGGAGATAAGTCATGTTATAGCCTGCTCACAGATGCACAATACAGTAAAAAGTCTATGGACTGATTATAGTGATAAATATTAGACACATGCTTCTATTACACTGCAGTATGTCCAAGATATCTGTATGGTGCTGGCAGGTATGACGCAAGATGGAGGAAGGACTTGCATTCTTTTGAAGTGGCAAATAGACACAAAACAACATCTGAGAACATCTTGAATGGCAATAGATGCCAGTGTTTACACAGTTAACTCAAGACCCCACTGATTATAATGGCAAAAGAGAAAAGAATTTCTCATACAAGTATCAATATGTGAGAACCCTACCTTCCAGTGTCTGGATCTAAAGCTTATTCAGTTATGTGATAAAACCTCATCTGCATAACTGCAAAACAGTTCAGAGGGAGAACTGCAGTAACTCTGAATGCATAGTGCACTGATTAGCAGCTGAACGTCATTAAAAAATCAGTGAACTACTTCAGTGTCTGATTTGACTTAAACCATGTGCAACAGTTTGTCCCTTTGATGCATTCTGGCAAGCTTGCTGTGGATCTTGGCCTAGTCAGAACAATGTGTCTCAATTTGACAGAAGCTATTAAGAGGAGTTTTCAGTGACAAATTTTTAATGAAGGAAGAATTCCAGATGATCCCAAAGCAATGTCAGTAGACTGCAAACACTAAATCATTGCAATTTCAACTCAGCAATCTCTTTTGTATCTGTCTGAAAGGCAGCCTTCCATAAAGCAACCCTACTACAAACACAGTTGGTGCACCATTTCATGTCTAAAATGTTGATTTCTGTCTGCCGCTGTCTTTTAAATCAGTAGGAAGTTACAAGGTCCTCTCATTGTGCAGTTCAGAAAAATAAATAGAGGACCACTCCTAGTGAGAAAGAGATATTGCACCACACACACACACACACACACACACACACACACACACACCTGTACATTTTTAAAATATTTCCTGCTTGTTTTCCCATTCCTACCTTTCCTTCAACAGTATTACTACCGGATTTTGTATCTGTATGTGTAATTTTGATTTCATACATGTATTTTGCTTCGTGTCCTCAACAGCTAACCTGTAGTTAACTTCCAATCAAGCAAAAAGGCTTCCTGTAACACAGGTTTATAGAATTTTAGCATTTATTGGCAAACCTACTTTATATGTATTACTATTATCAGCTGAAGAAATCCATATGTAAGGAAATCTTATCAGAGTTATTTATTAACAGTTGTTTCATAACCAGCTTCTTTTTCTTGCAGATTTGCTCTTGCTAAAGTACAGCTCTTATTGTGCTAGAAAATGTGAGTATACAGGATATTCTTGTAGATTGTGTCTCAGCAGTGATTTCCTATAGACAGTAGCATGGAATGCTTTGTGTATTCAGGAAGAGTAGGAGACAAGTGTTTTATGATTGTTGCCAACTTCTCCATTACAAAAATATTTGAATATTTTTCTTGCCAGTTTCAGAGATGCAGCAGAAAAGGCTATGACTGTAGCGACTTGTAAGCCACTAGGTGAAATTCACATATTTATAGCAAAATAACCTATGTTCAGTGAAGGCTCCTAAGGGGGTTGCATAGACACCTTCAAATTCTGAAAACAAATTGCTAGTCTTATTGTAAGTATTTAATTTATATGTAGGTGTACAGATATAGGTCAATTTTTACCTCTGAGACAAACAAGAAAATTCAAAATACAGGGCTATATAAGGCTATAACAAAACAATTAGAAATCTCCAACTCCAGTTATCCTTCAAGTTAATTGAGATACCTCTAGGCAGAAGAGAAAGTTCAGACAAGTTCAGGGAGACACACTCAATATTCAGATCTCTTCCTCCTTTTTGGTTAAATCAGGTTTATAACAAGCTAAATAATAACTGATGTTTTGATAAATACTGTAATGATCCAAAGTTCAAAATTAACTGAAAATTCAACAACTTGATATAGTTTTTAAGAAATTTTTCTTGTATTCATTTCAGCTGTTACTTCCCTATTCTAGGAAACCCTTTGCCTCAAATAATAACTTACCACTTAACAGTATAAATAAGATTGACTAAAACTCATTGAATTACGAAAGATGTCTAATGCTTTACTATGTTCAAAATCTGACTTCCCTGCATCCCCAAATTGAACGCATGGTTATGTTCATGAAGAGCAATATAGGAATGTTACTGACTGATCAGTGTATGAAAGAGAACTTTTTGTGTGCTATGATTGTAAATCAAGTTGGCAACAGAAGTACAGATGCAATAACTTTTCATTATTTTTTCAGTTGCAGTATTCGTTATCTCAACAGTATGATTAGTATAATTTCTTGCAGATATCTTTATCTCACTACTCCTCAAAATATTGTGAACTAGTTTGATTACCTAAAGTTTGACTCAGATACAAAAAATTGTTTACTCTCTACAAAGTCCAAGAGCCACAATGTATGCATATTAAATGCATTATTTAATTTTGCTAGTCTTATTACTAAAAGGCTAACTGCTATACTGATGGGAACAATTATTTAGTGTTTTAAAGTCAAAGGTCAATAGGTTTTATTTCTTATGAATTCTGTTTGAAAACAAGAAGATGAAACAAGGATTATTTATTTATTTATTTATTTATTTATTCAGATTACATTGCAGTAGACTTTTACATTAGGGAAGAAAATTCACAAGCTATATTCATTAAAACCAACCAACCAAACAAAAACTCTCCACATCACTGGCAACAATATGAACACTATGTATCCTTTTAGAAATTTTTATCTATAGTACTATAGGTGTCATTTATCTTAATGTGTTTTCCAAATAACAATGAATCTCTGCAGAAAAAAAAAAGAATGCATTATGGACTGATGACACATTAGGAGGCCATGTCTCCGTGCTTTCAGAAGAACTAATAGAACAGCTAATACAGTACACTTTCAGAAATGCTGGCTCTGAGTACAAATGTTAAGGACACTTCAGCTTAATAACTAAAAGAACTATCTTTTCACTAAAATAGAAAATTGAAGAAAATAATCATCTGTTCAATGTCATTTAGAAAAAAAATATTTATGTTGAAGTAAACTACAATGAACTTCTTTTTATGCAAAGTTAAAATCAGTAAATGTACTAGTTAACAATTCTATAATTTTAATAGACATTTAAAACTGATTCAACAACTTAAAATAGATTATAGAAAGAGTCTTCTGATGTCTGTCAATTCTTACTATGTCCTTTGACTTCCATTAGCAGACTTGAGTAAATCAGGTCTGAAACGTTTGATAATTTTCTCCAACTTACAAATTGGAGGAAATTTCCCCCAATTTACAAAGTCTATTTATATTTGACTATGTATGTTCCCTTCTGAGCTGGAAACATTTCTTTTTTAAATCTTGGTTTCTTATTAGAACAGTTCATATAAGCTCCTGACTCTCAGCTGACAGATGGAAAATTCTTATAACTAATTGAAGATTCCCTTATTTTGTAGTGTTATATGCAATTGGTGACTGGTGCTTCATTTTATGCATTTTTTTTTTCCCCATTTTCCAGATGTTAAGCTGGATTTTGAATCAGCTTTTTCTGGTCTGCATGTTGAATGAAAAGTTGTAATTACTGTGATTATTGAAAATTTTTCTGGTGTGTCAGATTCAAAAACATAAAACACAGAAGTGCTATCAATTTCATTGTTTCTCACTTTTTTGTTTTCTCTTTCCAAAATGAAATGGTTTAAAATAACAAAAACTAGACATTTCAAAGTAGCTTCAGATGGTGTTATTGTAGATAACAACATCTGCATGCATAGAAGAGATATGTTGGCAAGACAGATATTCTATTCTTAGAAAAATGATAAAATCTGCTGAAAATGTTCTGGTAATATTCATAATATTCTGAGCAACTAGAAATTTTCATCAACTAGATGAACTTTTGTAGACATACAGAGATCACACAGCTAGATTAAACCATTGAACAAATAACCCAAAACCAAAGAAATGCGTATTTCTAAAATAATTTTCTTCTTGTATCCTGTATAGTTTATTGTTGTATGTTTTTTTTTAAATTATCATTTGTTCTCTAAAAACAAATTTAGCACTTACCTATATTAGTATGGCCAAGCTACTTTTATTTTATTTCTGTGGTTAAAAGAGATGCTTGATACATAAATGCTTTATCTCAGAGTAGCAAATGACTCTGTGGTCAGTAGGACTATTAATTGATAATTTTCCATAGCTATGGCATGAAATGGGTAAACAGGATATTTTTTGAGACTAAGCAGTGACAAGTCTTTTTCTTCAAAAGGACATTTGATGTAGAAATTTCCTGGTATACCTATAAGCCTAGTCTATATGTCTGCTTCACTTTATCTGTTAGAAATATGAAAAAATCTGGAACTTTGTAGTGGTGCAATATTTCACAGGATTGTAAATACTTTTAATGTATCTTGATATTTTTCATTGTTATTCATGACCAACCGGATGCATTAACTGTCTGACAAATAAAAAATATAAACAGACAAACAAACAAACAAATAAATAAATCCTTCAACTCTCCATAGGAAGAGTAACAAGGATACCTATGTTTGCACTATACACTTGTGCAAGATAATAAATAAGGTATGATGTTACTGTACCATGAGAGTAAGAATGACCATCAAAACTTAAATGTTAGTGAGGGCTGGCAGAGAGGTTCAGGATGAGAGGATGAGAGAGAGAGAGAGAAGAAAATTATCTATAATGGGGTACTGATAAGAGTCTATGACTGATTTAGGATTCAGTCCCATGGGAGAGCCCTGTAGTAAGTGGTAAGTTCATGGGAGCCATGGGGCCGTTATTAATGTAGAAAAAATTTCTAAGTCGTAAATGTTGCATAGGAACAACATCTGAATATCCAGCTTGAACTGCTCTTCTAACAGCACTATTGAAAGAGCAAATATATTAGCCTGATGACATAACTTTTATGTGGCATCATTTCAGTTGTCATAACTTATCTAAAACATTTGGAACTGGATGCAAAATATAAAGTTCTTAAGTGGCCAAAGACATACCAATTCTGGCAGATGTTTGCTATTTATCATAGCAACTAGTGAATGTCATGGTGAATTAACAGCAACTATAATTTATTTTATTTGCAAAAGCAATATTTATCCAATGTAGCCTGTAATTTCCAGTTGCAGTGGATATTGTTGCCTTCAGCTTTTTCTTCCATAGTCGGGGTAAATCCCTACCTTCAAAATACTGTATTAGTCTTTAGACAGATTTAAAAAATCCAAGTAAGCACACAAGTAAACAAAGCACAAACAAGAGAAAATACTTACTCCATGTTGTTTCCATTTAAACTATGTTTTCACTGGATTTCTGATCTTTCAAGCTGGACCATCACTACAGATTTTTAGCAAAGTGTAATTTCACAATTGTATCAGTAGGGAGACAGATTTACATTGATAAGAATTTAGCTTACTTTTACTCATGTTTCTAACACTGCAAGTTTAGGTTTAATAATTTATTGCTATGTCCTTTAGAAATATTAAAACTCACTTTATCATGGGCTGCTATATTCAACATTTTGTGAGTCTTCAGTGTTCTACAGCTCAGTGAACCTAGTGTGCGTCATATTGTATTGTATTGTGCTGTACTATATTTTATTGTATTGTATTTTTAAATGCAGACTATGCATACATTTATCTCAGTTACCACAGAGTAACTAGAAATGACAGCCATTATCCTGATGGTATACTGTTGGACCATTTACCTAACTCATAAACTTATGTTCCTGTATTCAGATAGGAAAGGTGCAAGAAAAATAATGAGAAAATGTAACAGGAATCATTTTGTAGAAAGATTATGAGGAATTCTTGTATTTACAACAGCTTAAGAACTTCATTTATATGTCATAATTTCCACTTTAGGAAACTTCAGGGGAAAAATAAAACAAAACAAAACAAAACAAAACAAAACAAAACAAACACTTCTTCGCTTTTCCCCCAAGAAGAAGCAACATTCATAGGAAAAGAAGAATATATTTTACAAAAATATGTATCAACAAATGTTATTACAAATATCCTTAAAGATAGTGGTTAGTCACGTTACTTGTTACCCCATTATGTCCTCCTTAGCTATAAAAGTCTTCACCAGCAGTTGCAGGCTCACAATTTTCCAAGTTAAAAATGAATATGCGACGAAGGTAGAGAGGAAGATAATATTTGGGAATATATAACATGAAAAGTCAAACCATAATTATGCCCTATCATGAATTTCAATAATGCTATACTATCATGAATTATACATATCCCATCTGATTCCAGGGAAGATTCAGAGTTTTTGCCTGTCAGGAAAAAATACCATGGTTCTGAGACAAGCTGTATTCTACAAAGACAGAAACTCTATACCAGCATGGTAAAATTCTGGGTTTAGCATACTCAAAATAAAGATATGTTTTATAATTAAGGAAAGTAGTTTTTTTTATTATATTGCAGTTCTAGGAAAGGTACAAAGGAACTTGAAAACAGAGATTTGTGTTAAATGAGTAAATGATTATTTTGATATCTTCTATCATTTCAATGTAAGTGTGTTAATTTTGAAACTGAATGGGGCATTTTGATTGCTCTGTTTGAAATTATTTTCATATGTAAAATATAGTTTGGACTATCCAGAAGGTCAATATTAAACCAAATCTGTCATCTTTTACCTAAATGCATTTTTCTGATGATCAATGATACATCTGGGAAATTCTAAGAAGCTTCACTTTCATTACAACACCTAAAGGAAAAAGAATTTAAAACCATAGGTTTGTTTTCAGGAAAATAGAAAAGCTGATTTTTGCTTGTTTTAAAAGAAAATAAGTAATGTTAGTTTCCAAGAACTACCCAGCAAAAATATATAGATAGATAAGTAAGTAAGTAAATAAATAAATAAATAAATAAAACCTTAGGGAATGACAGTGCTGGCATAAAATCTGTCCTGGGGTAATCAACTGTATAAATGTAGCTAAACATGTGCCATCTGTGAAAGAGTTTGTTGAGCAAAATCAGCAGCATTTCTTATACAATATATCCAATTGCTCTGGAATGAGGTTCTGTGCAGGTAAATGCATAATATCTCCTGCCAACATGTTATACCAAAAGGACTGAAATAGACTGCATTTTGAGTAGTGAGGATTACTACAAAAACCATTAAAAAGAGAAAGTTCTAGGACCTTATTCCATTGTCCAAGTGACTTGTTTACTCATGAGCAGATGGTATTGCAACCCCAGGGTACCTCAACTGATACATTTACTACCCTAATAAGTAACAGAAAGAAAATACAAAAAGAAAATACAAACAAACAAACAAAAAAAACACCAACAGGTTTCTATCTTGTTAACACAGCAGTATGTACAGACTAGTGATGAACGCTGCCAAGTGCCAAAGGTAACAAACTAGATGGATGCACTGGAAGCACAGCAAACTTATCTGATTATTTTCAGAGCTCTCATCTTCCTTGCATTGCCACTTAACACATAAAGTCTACCTTTTATTCCAAGAGATTTACTGATCTGCATTATTTCTTACTTGTACCTCTCTTACTTGAAAGCAGCCTTGATTTTTAACCCATTAGTGACTTTATTTCTCTATTGTAGTACCTGTTTGCTCATTAATTTTTTGGGTTGTTTGCTTGCTTCTTTTGCATTCTCAGGGATAAATAGTATATCTGGCTCAGATGTTGGCCACAAGTTATGGAAACCAGAGTACCCATGTCTTGAAATCTTTGAAATACTATAACAAAAAGAGTGCTAATATCTGTGGCACAAATACATATAGGTGCAAGAATACTATTCTGTCATGCCAATTGATAGCCTTCATGGACAGATCTGTGCCTCTGCATTGCTGCTCTACTGCTTTGGGATGTGCCTTCCTTTAGTCCCAGTATCTGAGAAGAAGATGGAACGGGTTACATACAGATGAAAATATTCTTGATGTCACATGCTATTCCCATAACATTCCCTCTCCTCTCCTACAGGAGGTTTGAATGACCTGGGCTTGTTTGAGCCAGTTTGAAGTAAATTGGGCTGGTTGGAAGTAGTTGGAGATAGCTGGAGCCATGTCTCCCCATCTCCCATGCTCTGGTGACAGTAACATCGTAGAGTGAGCTGCTGCTTGCTAGTGGCATTGGCAATCATGGTAGACCCTGGAAAGAAGGATTGATGGCCCTTTCCTTGATGAGGTGGGGACTCACCCGTTGCCTCCTCCAGAAGGCCCCAAGAAGGCAGATAGTGGTGGTGAAGTTTGAGGAGAGAGACACCCCCAGAGACCCAAGCATGACCTTGGGCTGAGGGGGACACCACCCACCTCAGGCAGCCTGTTTCTCCCACGGGGGGCTGCAGGGCACAGGCTGTTACTGTAAGCAGTGAGATGGGATGGAGGGGCACTGTACTAGAGAGGAGGGACCAATTTCTTTTTTGTGCCTTTTAGACTCTGAAATGAATGAGGTTTTCTGTACAGATTGGATAATTCAGGCTCTTAGGCAGATAAAAACATTAACTGGGCTAACAGTAGATTCATAACTGACCTATACACAGTGTTCCTTTGCCCAGAACGAGGTTTAGAGTGTAGCAGTTGCTTTTAGAACTGAATTGAGTGCTACATTCTTTAGAACCAGCTTACAGCTAGTCCAAAGAAATAAAAATGCTGGAGCATCTGTGATGTGAATGTCCTCAGCACTACCAGTTTTGTTAAACATAGCAACTTGTGTTTGTTTGTATTACCTGTTCCTGTAAAGATATCTGAAGCACAGCAGCCTCCGAAAACTAATAAAGTATATTTGACTTGATACCTTGTCTCGTCCCCTTAGCATACAGTGGTAAAGCATTTAACAAGAACAAAATGCAAACAAATGTATCCAGCTAGTGTCTTCAGATAACTGAGTTTACATATTTACTGTTTACATCGTGGTTACCTTTTGTCCAAAAGCAACTAACAATCTGTGTGACTATTTTAACATATGTGTTTTCTAGCATCCATGCCTATAGGAAGGATCTAACAAATGTAAAGCAATACATAAATTGTGTCAACACAGATGTCTAAAAGCATCAACATAATCATTTGTATGATTATTTATTGCAATTGCTTTGTGACTGCTCAAATATAATTGAGCCAGACATATTCCAGTATTCTGCAGCTTTCTGCTCAGCAAAGAAACAGGTACAGCACAGACTGTGGCAGTGTTTGCTTTCTTCTGTCAACTTGTAAGTATCTCTGCTTTGAAGGTACATCACTAAGTCTTGTTTTCTCCAACAATTCTCTAAAAGGCAGTTTCATTATTATTTTTATTATTATTATTAATTAAAACAGCAGTAATCAAAATACAAGGAAAACAAATTCTGTCAACTGTGAAAATAAGAATACTCTCAAATGCAAAATCTCTCCCAGAGAAATTCAAAGTACTGAAACTGTGTTCAAAATAATGTATGCATCAAGGGGGAATATTTAGTTGTTTTAACAATAAAACTGTATTTCAGAAATAGAGATGTGTAGGCATGTCCAATTTTGCATGTCATATTACTCAGGAACAGTGGTGTTGTCACCTGCAGTGATAGTGTAGTGGATGAAAAGTTCTACAAATATTAATATTCATCAGGTCTACAAAGCTTTGACTATAATCAAAACTGTGATCCGTAACACTGCCACGTATGCATCTGATGAAGTAGATTGCTGACATCTCCCTGGCCCTAGATGGCACTGTTTGAATGAAGTTGCCCTAAAAGGCCACCTCCACACTTCTTGAGAAACTTAAAAAAAAAAAAAAAAAAAAAAAAAAAGTGTTCTAGAAAAAATTAATAGTAGAGATGATATTTTCTGTCTAATTAGTATTACTGAAGAAATCAGAAACAGCACTGACATTTCAGTTCCGATATTTTATACTGCAACTTGTGATTGCTTCTTATAAAAGTAAAATTTGAGTCTAGACTTAACTTTTCTTCATTTACTTGGTTTTGCCGAAGAATATTCAACATTCACAAATTCCAACCATCTCTGCTTTTATTTCAGCTTGTGCTTGAATAGTCACACTTTAGGGGCTTAATGCTATCAATGCTTGATTTTCCATAACAATACACAGGTTCTTTATTTTTGCAGTATTACTCAAATAATAGTCTTTTTACAAGACTTGCTAGCCTTTACTGATATTTCTCTCCATATAGTTCTATATAGAGGGGAAAGCAAAACAAAACAAAACAAAAACAAACAACAAAAAAGAGACGTTAATGTTTAACATTACTGCTTAGTTTTTGTTGTTGTTGTTTGTTTGTTTTTAATGAAGGTAATTTATTAAAACAAAGAATATAGATTTTTCACAATCAAAGAAGTTCCACAGAAAAATAATATTTTGTCATTTTTCCCCATCAGAGAAACTTGTGTAGTGCTGTGAAATACTTTTTCTCCAGTATCCATGATAATTGCACATAGCTGACAGATAAGATATCGCTTTTTACTGGAAGTCTCTGTCCTTCTGGAGAGGGAAGTGGAACCAAAAGGAATGCCTTAGGGAAACCCAAATAGGCTGAGATGCTATGTTTAGATAACTGAATCAGATCTCTGTATGGCTGACATTGCTGTCTAGGACTCGCTGATCATATTAATTGGATTTCCAGGGCATAATTCATTTCATAAACATCAATAAGTCAGTAACAATTTGTCCATAATAAGAGTATTCTCAAGTTTCAAGCATCCAAGTATTCAAGCATCTAAAAATATTCACAAAGTTGGAAGGTATAGAATTAATTTTATTGAATGTCTGAGGAAGAAAGTAGACAAGAATAATAAAGACCAGCCTCTGTTCTCTGCCAGCTGCCAAACTCACAAATGCCTCTTTTGGAGATAGTGTTGAAAGTCAGATAAAGCATGTGAAGTTGGAGAACGGGAATAAATCACATAAATAAAAATGAAATTCTGCATCTGACAAAAAATGTCTGGAACTCAACACTTCCCAGTCACAACTGATTCTGTTAGTGAGGTAGTAGGTCATACCTAGAGACTTTTAGACTTTCAGTAAAGCATTAAAAAAAAATAAAAAAAAATTTCCTTCATGATAGGAAAAACACTGACATCTGCAATATGAATTTTCTCCCAAAGAAAACACAATTTTTAATGCAAAAGAAAGATGCAGAGCAGCTCTAGGATTGTTTAACATTCCAAACTTGACTTGCCCACTTCTGAATGCCCGTTCTAAGTGATTTTAGTAGTGCAGCTGGAAGTTTTACTGATTGGAGAAATCTACTTTGCATTGAGCATCTTACTTTCCTGGAAAAGTATCTCACAGCTTCCTTATCAATTTATCAATTATCAGATCTCAAATTCCTCAGGCTTATTTTTTTATTATTATTTATTTTATTTTTAAATATATATTTATTTTCTTTCCTGCTCTGTCTTTCATTTCCCTCTCAGCTTCTCTTACGTATGGAAAACATACTTAAGTAAATAATAATCATGAATCTATAGAAAATATAAAGGATGGATCATGTTTTAGAGAGACAATTATAGAATCTTTTGAGTTGGGATGGACTCTTAAAGGTTACCTAGTCCAACTCCAATGCAGTGAACAGAGACATCTGCAACTAGATCAGGTTGTTCAGAGCCTGCCCCAGCCTGACCTTGAATGTCTCCAGGGACAGGGCTTCCACCACATCACTGGGCAACCTGTTCCACTGCCTCACCACACTTATTAAAAACAAATAAACAAACAAACAAAAAACCACAAACAAACAAAAAACTTCCTTATACCCAATCTAAAATGTGGCCAGCAGGGCAGGGGCAGTGATCGTCCCTCTCTACTCTGCCCTCATGAGGTCCCATCTGGAGTACTGTTTACAGGTCTAAGACCCACAACACAGGAAAGATGCACTACTAAAGAGCTACTTGCTAGATA
Source organism: Perdix hodgsoniae (assembly GCA_035772895.1). Classification (NCBI taxonomy): domain Eukaryota; kingdom Metazoa; phylum Chordata; class Aves; order Galliformes; family Phasianidae; genus Perdix; species Perdix hodgsoniae. The sequence continues at coordinate 778,616 of JAPSGF010000127.1, forward strand.
CTCCATCCTTACATCCCCAAGCTGGTACTGATAGCAGGTGTTGCCATGACCCAGCTGCAACAAACTGTACTTGAGTTTATTGAACCTAAAGAGGTTCACCTGGGCTCATTGCTTGAGCTTGTCTATGTCTCTCTGAATAGCATCCCACTCCTTAGTCTTGTCAACTATACCACAAAGGTTGGTGTCATCAGCAAACTAACTGAAGGTGCACTCAATTCCACTGTCAGTGTTGCTGAAAAAGCTGTTAAGGAGCACAAGAGCACATATGTTTATGTGTGTGCAAATAGAGTCTCATAGTTAGAAAAATAATGCAAAAGAGTTGCTGTAGACACAGCACCAGAAATTACTGATTTTAGGTATGTGAAAATAAAGCATTTTCCTTAGCAGAGAAGTAGCAATGGTGATGGATGCAGGTCAGATATAAAAATCTAGAGGAGTCAGTAAGGTCTGAAATTTCATATGTCTAAATAACTTTTACCAAAAGAATATTTTTAGAGGGGCATAGAAGAAAAATTAGAGTCAAGCCTGTATCAAAATATTTCTACAGTCTTAATTAGTAGTATATCACAGTTAGTTACTTCATTGTGCTTATATTCCTAATGGTTCCTGAATGCTAACATTTTGTATATGTTTCCAGCAATAAGCATTTATCATCAGAAATAAAATTGCATTAATAATGCAATGTCATGAAAATCAACAGTCAGATAAAACTGTAAAATAATTTCTGAAAGGACAATTTCATTATAGGTGAACATTGAACACGTGTATGGTATTTGTATACAGCTCTTAAATACTTTAATTTCTATTTCAGTTTAATCCAGTTTATACAGATGAGACTGGTTGTTCACCTCTAGTTCTTGAAATAAGACTTATTGCAAATGTCACATATGAAACTTAGAGAGGCAGAGACCCAAATTACAATAATAGTGGAAATAAATGGTACTATCTAATGAAAGAGAAATGTTAAAAAATGGTTGGTCTCCTTTTACTATTATTTTTATTTTCAAGACAGTAGACTTACGAAGCTGTATATCCTTGCTTTATTTTGGGAAGTTTGTGTTCAAAAATAACAGAAGTACCACATGCTTCATGTTACTAAGCTCTTATTGTTGCTGAAGATGATTCATATTCAACTTTTGAGACTATATGTTAATAAATGCTTGGTAACTCAACAAAAATATATAATTTGCCTGATATTATATTGCTGTGTTACGGTGTGCTCAACTTCAATATTATTGATATTTCATATATTGATATTTTAATTGGCATTCATATATCAGTTGATGTTTCATGTATCATAAATATACCAAATAGGTGTATATTCAAATTAAAATTGAAATTTTAATATTGAATACAATTTACAAATTAAAAATACTGAATTCAAATATTAAAAAGGCATAGTTTTTCAACAATATATGAGTTACAAAAAAAAACTTATAAAAACTTATAAAAGTTAAAAGTTACAAAAAGCATACAAAGTGACAAAAATATCTTTATGCCATAATAAAGCTCTTTGTAGGGGACTTTAGGTATCTATTCCAGAATTTGTTGTGCCCAGCTTCTGCAGAATATTTTGTTCTGTGTAGTATTACAACAACAGGCATAATAGGCCTTTAATTTTAGAAGTTTTCCTAGGAGGTATCTTTTAAATACTCTTAATAATTTTCACAAAATTCTCTAAACTCTCTCATACCTTAAGGTAGAAAGGATATGTGTAGCTTCACAGATAATCATCTTTTGTGAAGTAGAATCATGGTATGTTGAAAGCAAGATCAATTGCTGTTTGATATGAATTATATTAAGAGGACCTTGCCTTTCCAAATCCCTGATGACTACTCTCCATTTGTGCAGGAAAAAAAATCATTTTAATAATAGGCTCATATTTAATGCAAATTGAGAATTTCATGAATGATTATAACCTACTAACTAATTTTTGGAATTATTGTATTTCTGGAAATAAAAAATATCAACTTGTGCAATCTTGCTTCACAGGTTAATCTTATTTTTTATTTAGTTTGTTGATTGCTTAATTTGTTTGTGGGGCAAAGTGGGGAGTATTGGAAGGATCTTTGCCATGTGCACTTTATGAATCATCTTCATGGGAAAATTATTTTTAGTACTTTGGAGCTGGGAAATAGGAATATCTGTCATGACTTGTCTCTAAACTACATATCTATGTGCTGTGAGTATGGAATTCTAATCTGAAATCTGTTCATTTTTCTATAAATCTATGCTTTAAAGTTTTCATCGGTATAATTGACCAAATGCTGCACTTGTCAGAGCCAAAAGACTCCAGTAACAAAATTGTATTTTACTGCAGCATGAGACTAGAATGCAAGCAGTTGAAAATACTTATTTTCTCACATCACCAATTTGTTGTTCTGTGGGTCAGTTTGCTTGCTTTGGCTTTTTTTGTTTATTTATTTTTCCATTTGATCAGATTTGTGGGTATCTGTAGTCACATTAGAAAAAGAATATTGTAACAAAATACATCTTCTGTGTTTGTGTATACGTAGGAGGAATTTCTGTTGTACGCTGGGAAGTTACTTTAAATAATAGTTTGAAATTAGAAAACAGAACTGTAACATACAGGAATCAAAATGTCCTAGCTAATGAACTCAATAAACCAGAGGGCTTTTTTATAATCACTTTAAAACATTTTCTACTACAACTATCTACTTGTAGACTATGAGTCTTCATGTCTGAAGCCTCTTCAATGAGTATACTTCAATGTCCTTAAAATACATTTTTATCTGTGGTGTTTTTCTTTTTTTTTTTTTTTTTTTCTTTTTTTAGTAAAGTACTTCAAATTCTGGATTTTTGGTTCATAGAAAGATAATAAATGTAGGCAGGGTAGAAGTGTATCAGTACACAGAGGGATACAAAGTTTCACTTGGTTGCAAAGCCTTTTTCTTTCAGAATTATAGGGAAGTTGCATTCCCCTTCTATTCAGTCTCAGTGATTAAGCAGTTTAAATAAGAATATTAGGCTTGTGTAAAAGTGCTATTTTACATAAATACATTTAAGACAGAGCTTTATACCATACTGAAGATGTTTTGTAGTTCTTATACATTTCTTACTTGAAGAACATTATCTTGTTCTCTAATCTTAATACTAATTGATAATTTTGTAGTCTAAATTTGCATTTTAATTATTGACTGAATTCATAGTTTGACAACACTTAATAAAGACCCACATGCATCCAACGGATTTGTTAGATTTTAAATTATGGAGGATGATAGCCTTAAAATTCAAAGCTAATTGTCTCCAGATGATTAATCATATGGTAACACTGACATCTATTTTAATGGAGACAAAGAACTGTTTATCTCTTTTGACCATGAAGTAAAGTATGAGTAGCTCAAACTTGAAGCAATAAAACTGAGGAGAGTTAGCTGCTAGGAGAGGATGCTGCTGCTTGGGGACTTATTAGCTATCAGTCAGCTCGTGGTGAGCAATTACATTGTGCATTATTTGTTCAATGAATTCTTTTCATTTCCTTTTGTTTCCTTTCATTTCTTTCTTTCCCTGTTTTTTCTTATTAAATTGCTTTTATCTCAACCCATGAGTGTTATTTCCCCCAATTTTCTCTCCCATTCCACTGTTGGGGGAAGTGAGAAAATGGCTGTTTAGTGCTTAGCTGCCTATCAGGTTGAACCACAGCAGCCTATTTCTTTAACAGGCCATTGTCAGAAATAGTCAGCTAAGATAGGTGTATTGTTGTGTAACACAAACAGGCACCTCAAGGAGGCAAATACATCCTTTTAAAATTGACCAGTAAATTTGATTAGATGACTCACGTTTAAAGGTATTACTAATGACCATAGATGTAGGCATGGATGAATAGCCTTGATTTAGCAACTGGAATACTCACCTATAGAGCATATGAAAACTAATAAATGAATGGTATAGGTAATCTAATGTCATTTGTAAACTTTAAGCTCTTAGAACATGATAAATAAGAATAATCTTATTTGCAGACTAGCACTGTGAGCAGGAGGTAGAGTGTATTCCCTGAAGAAAATCCTTAACTAGAATACAGATACAATAATTCTTGCCTTTTTCTTCACATAATCCTCTTAAATTTTAGGCAGAATGATAAAAAACTTCAAAAAAAAACTTTATTTGGAAAAATTGTATTTTTTATTTATCAGAATAACCATTTGGGGTGAAAAAGCAGAACATCAATAATAAGTTTCATAGAATCATCAAAACTAGAATAATCTTCCAGATTATCCAGTCCAGCTGTCTACCAACCACCAATATCTTTCCACCAAACCATGTCTCTTAGTATTGCATCTAAATGTTTCTTGAACACCTTCAGGAACAGTGACTCCACCATCTCCCTGGGCAGCACATTCCAGTACCTGACCACTATTTCATAGGTGGAATTTTCCTAATATTCAACCTGAACCTCCCAAAAGAAGTTTTCTTAAAATATTTAAGTTAGATCAAGAATCTCCTAACTCTGTGCCCCTTATATATTCTCTAGAATTGACACCAAATCATCTATTGCTACATATCACCCATCTTTGTATCCTAGCTGTTATGTCCACAAAACTGCAAGCTAAATAAAATTAATCAGAAAATTCGCAAATAAAATTTCACAGGTTCAATATTACTATTACATATTTCATTCTTTTTATGGAAGTACTGGCAGCTTCTTTATAGTACACCTCTGAGATTCACAAAGTAGTGCATATCACTAAAGCAAACAAGAGTTAACAAAATATACTGTCTTTACCACCAAAGCATTTGTATGAAAAACTTAGTATCATCAAAAATATTTTAATTTTTTATAAATAAGCTGAATTACAGGCCAAAACTACCCATTCTCTTTAAAGGTTTCTCTTCACAACAATACTGGACTTACATGGCAATTATTTGCTAGTGGGGCAGGAGGCTACAGGGCTTGCCTCTCAGGAGTAGCTCAGATGCTACATGGATGATAATAGTCATCTTCAGCTAAATACAAAAGAGAACTGCTCTTGGCCAAAGCAGAGCCAATGAGAAATGTCAGTTTCTCCTCTGGGAGGGCAGATTTAAGAAAGAAGGAAAAAAATAAAAATAAAAATGTGTCACAGGACCTGGGAGAGAAGAATGAGAAAATGTGAAGCACATCTACAGACATAAAGGAGAGTGCAAAAGGAGGGCAGGACGTGCCCAGGTGTGGAGCAGAAGCTTCCCATAGCACGGGAGAGGCCCACGGAGGAGCAGGCTGTCCCCCTGCAGCCCAGAGGCACCACATGGAGCAGATGTTTATGTGTAGCCCATGAAGAATCCATTGAAAGAGCAGACCTTGTCCTAGAGCTGCAGTCTGTGGGAATCCACGCTGAAACAGTTAATTCCTGAAGGATAGACACCATGAAATGGATCCGTATTGGAGTTTTCAAAGAGCTGCAACCTGTGAGAATCCAGTGTGTCAGTTTGTGTAGGATATAATCCCTTGCTGGAATAGAGAAGTGAGTGAGGATGGGGAGACGGAAACAGAAGGTGTTATGGGCTGACCAGAGTTTCCATTTTTATTTCTTTGCACTGAGGAGGTAGAAGAACGTGGATGGGGAATAGGTGTTTTTTGCTTGCTTTTAGTTCTCACTGCTTTTGTCTGCTAGCAATAGGCAATAAATTAAAATCATCTCCTTCATACAAGAATCTCCTTACACCTGTGGTGAGTGATCTTCCCGTCCTTATCTCAGCCCGTGAGCTCTTATCATTCTATTTTCTCCCCTTGTTCTTGTAAGAAGCAAGAATGAATGTGTCATGGTGGAGCTTAGAGTTAAATCACAACATCTTATACTGTTTCCTTAGTATTCTGTTGACTTCAGTGGTTGTTGCTGCATTGTTTGTTTATTTTTGTGGTTTTGTTTTTATTATTTGCTTTTATTTTCCTCCTTTTTTATTACTGTTTTTCTTTCAGCTGTATAACAAAGTATGTCATGAAAAACATTTTTCAATATTGACTCTCCATGTTGGAATATTTTGATGAAGTAATTGTAATGGTAATTCTGATTACATTGTATTTTGACAGATTCATTCCCTTTTAATTTGTTCTTTTCATTGCATAAGTATTTCTTTTTGCTTATTTTTCAGCTTCTTATAAAAGAATTAAAATAAAGGAAAAAACAGCCTTTCTACTGTCAGTATTAAGTTCAGAACCTACAGATAAGTTCTGTCATAGAAGTAACTAACTATATAGGACTGTGTCAGAGATGGTTGCAAGTGTGGAATGAGAGATGGAAGTAAGTTGAGTTGAAATGTTCCAGATGTGTTACCTGTCATTTCATGTATTCTGTCTAGTGTGTGGTGTATTTGCATCTGAGTCTTTGTATACTTTGTAAAATAGTTGTAAACAAGTTTAACAAGGTTGTGGGAATGAACTCTCAAAATATAATGAAATAGCAAAATAAAAGTATGAGATTTTGGATAGGCATGCCTTGTTTCAGAGGTTGAATCTTTTCACCAAAACAGTGCTTTCAACAGTACTGCTGCTCTATGACAAAACATCCCTTGTTTCTGGATCTTCCCGTAACATTATGGCACTAGCATCTTTCACTTCACCATTCCAGATACAGATGCAAAAGCAAAAGAGAAAACAAACAAACAAACAAACAAACAAACAAACAAAAACCAACAAGGAAATGATCTCTTAAGTATGAGCTCTGTCAGTAGTATTAGTTAGAATCATAGTGCCTGCAGCTCATCTCATCAGATCTCTACACAGGTCATGAGTTAAATAACTGTTATACTATAGTTCTGTCTTGTTTCTAGCATAGGAGACCACTTCAACCTTTTTTGTTTTAGACCTTGAAGACGTCTCCTCAGCTGTAAGGTACTTTTGATATTAATGCTCCCAGGGGATTTTGGGGATTCCAAGCACTCAGATACCACCCTGGGATATCCACTATTCTTTCTTGGTTTCCCATACAGCGGAATTATATTTCGTCCTACTCCAATCTCATTCATGTCAGTGTGTCCACACTGATATATAGACGCAGAATGGGAGACGAATACCAGCAGAGAACTCGTTACTTGAGTGAGAAACATGCACAGCTTAACATATTTGATGTCATAGGTTATGTATATCCCTTAGCAGAGTACTTTTAAATGTTTAATTCAGATGTTGACAGACAAAATTTTGGCTTTGCTTCATATTAGTAAATGTCTCAGGGAATTGTCCCTCATCCTGGAAAAATAAATCAGAAGCTGATATATGATATATTTAACTTACTGCAGCTTATCTACATAACATTTTGGTACCAGTAGACTCATAAACTAAGAAAGTATCTATCCTGAAATTCTATGTGGGAAATCAGGGACTCAAGATACTGTGTTTCTATATTAGGTTTATACCAGAAAGAATCTTTTCACAATCAAAAGCAACAGAATGTATAAATATTTTAATTAGAAAACTATGTTTAGTATAACTATACTGACAGTCCAGATGTGTGACTGAGTCATTTTAAACTCTAAGTGCTCATTGCTGTTAAATCTACAGACTCTTTCCTACTTTCATAACTAATCAAGCTGACATTTTATGTTTGAGCTCTGTGCAAATATGAAGTCTAGCTGCTGACTCTTTTGAAAGTGTAATAGCTGTTTGTGTGGTAAAATATCGCACTGTGCTGAAAGATATTCATGCTATTTATCATGTTTTCAAAACTGAAATTAATGGTCACATAAACATAAGAGGGATGAAGTGTCAGAATAGAGAGCTTGTCTCTAAAGAAGAAATCTGTGCCCAATACTAGTTGAAATAAAGCTTCTTAGCTTGACTGTATTAGTAATACTATTATTATATCATTAATTCAGATATTAAACCATAGTTTCATTCACACTACAAAAATGTAATTCCTACTGAGCTAGAATAAATGTAATCATGAAATAGAATAATACCTAGTGAAAGTATCTGATAGATCTTCTATGTTTAATTGCCTTCTGAATTTTAAAGATTTTACATAATTTGTGTAGCCAGGTGGTGGCTATTTTTACTTCTTTCTCTCTTAATCAAAAGAGCAGAGAAAATCCTTATCTGTAGTATAGTTGTTCTATCTCAAAATTTCAATACTAGATATATTTCAGGAATAAAGTAATTTTGTTAAGAGACCCATGTCCTGGATGCAAACATATCTTATGATGAATGACTTACCTAACTTTATCTGTGAAACTTTTTCTTGATTCATACATGACGTGCACCACACTGATGTCTGTCATTCTACAGTATATTCTGAAGATGAATTACCTTAACGTGGTAACATTTTACTTAAATGATCCTCTACATGTATTTAGTAAATCTAAATACAACTGAAGCTCTTTTAGTGACTGTTCTTCTCCACTGAGTCTTTTTTTTTTTTTCCCCCATTGTTACTTAAAAATAAAATAAAATAATAAAATTGATCAAATAATTATACTTTGTAGAACAGAGAATATGTGACTATGAGAATGACTTAATGTAGAAGACTATAAGCAAAGAAAAACAGTAGAGATCTTTCAAATGGAAGACCCAGTGTCCAGTTGGGAGTATATACAGGATATTCAGGCACAGAATGTTAACAGAGGGGAAGGTCTGGGTTCTGAACAAGTCACCAATAGTCAGATGGAGGAATGCCAGCCTGAGAGTTGGACAAAACAAGTTCTAAAGGTAGCAAGAGGAATGAAAAGCAAGGGTTAACAAATGTTGACACTGTATAGACAGTAAATTTGGATTTAATGTGAAGTTGAAGACCAATAAAATAAAATAAAATAATAATAATAAAAAGGTATGAAAGCATTAGAAAACATAAGAATAACCACAATTGAATCCTAAAATTAGAAACAGAGCAACATCATATTTCTCCTTGCTAATAAATTCTATCATTAAAGTCACTCTTTTTTTGAGTGAGAACAGATGACAATGACAACTGGATGTAACTGCTTCCAGAATTGAAGCTCTCAACATTAGTCAAACAGTGGAAGGATAAACAGAAAGACCAAGGAAGAGGGATTCACTAGGAAGAGCGTGTATAGCAGTTCTAACTGCATTATTACTATTTTTTATTTTCTGGTTTTTTTTTTCTTCTTTCTCTTATTTATTTATTTATTTATTTATTCTTCTCAGATACTTAAATTTGAATTAACAATACAAATGCTCATTGAAAAGCTCAGATGGAAGAACAAAATTTTTGCAACATGGAAAAAGACTGATCACTTTAGAGAAATATAGAAATGTCAGGTTATGCAGGGATGTAATGAGGAAGGACAATAATAACTTAGAATTAAATATGGTGAAGGAGGTCAAGTATAATAATAACGGCTTCTTTATGTACGTCAGTAGCAAAAGGAAGACTACAGAAAATGCGTGCTGTTATTGTGTGAGGTGGGTGCCCTGATGATGGAGGACACTGAGGAGATGGATATACTGAATACTACCTTTGCTTCAGTCTTTAATGCTAAGACTAGTCTACAGGAATTCTAGACCCTGAAGGCAAGTCTGGGGAAAGGAAGACTTTCCCGTGTTAAGGAGGGTTTGGTCAGAGAATGCCTGGGCAAACTTGATGTGCACAAATTCATGAGTCTCAGTGGGTTGCATCCATGAGTGCTGGGGGGGCTGACACAAGTGATTGCTGAACTAATCTGTCATCCTTGAAAGGTCACAGAGAATGGGAGAAGTGTCTAAGGACTGGAGGACTGTCACTCCAGTCCTCATAAAGGGCAAGAAGGAGGAACTAGGAACAGTTCCTCCTACAGAAGGAGGAACGCAGAAACTACAGAACAGTCAGCTTCACCTCCATCCTTGGGAAGTCAGTGGAACGACTTATTCTAGATGTCATCTTCAAGCAAGTAGAAGAGAAATTTATCAAGAGGAATCAAGGTGGATTCACTAAGGGGAAATCTTACTTGACCAGTCCTTATTTGACCAGTAGCCTTTTATGATATTATGACTTACTACACAGAAGAAGGGAGAACTGTGAATGCTGTTTACCTTGATTTATTTCATCTAGGCTTTTGACACTGTCTCCCATAACATCCTTGTAGGTAAGGTTAGGAAGCGTGGAATAGATGAGCAAACAGTGAGGAAGATTGAGAACTGGCTGACTAACAGAGCTCAGAAGGTTGTGATTAGGGATCAGAGTCTAGTTGGAGGACTGTAGCTAGTGGTGTTCCTGAGGAGTCAGTGCTGGCTCTGGTCTTGTTCAACATCTACATCAATGACCTTGATGAAGGGATAGAATGCACTCTCAGGAAGTTAGCTGATGATACAAAGCCAAGAACAGTAGCTGATACAACAAAATTCTGTACTGCCATTCAGTGAGACCTGAACAGGCTGGAGAATTCGGCAGAGAGAAATCTTCTGAGGTTTAGTAAGAATAAGTGTAGAGTCCTACAGCTGCAGAGGAATAGCTGTGTGCATCAGTACAGGTTAAGGTCTAATCTGCTGGAGCTCTGTTGAGAAGGACTTGCATGTAACCTAGTTGTAGTAGTAATACTACTCAACATAGTATTGTCCATGTCTAATCATGGACAATGGATTGACCATGAGCCAGTAGTGTGCCCTTGTGCTAAGAAGGCTAATAGTATCCTGGGGTAGTGGCCAGCAGGTCAAGGGAGATTCTTCTCTTCTACTCTACGCTAATGAAGCCAATCAGAAGTTCTGGTCTCCCTAGTTCAAGCAAGACAGGGGTCTTCTAGAGAGAGTCCAGAAGAGGGCAACAAAGATGATAAGGGGCCTGGAGCATCTCCCTTGTGAGGAAAGACTGGGTGACCTGGAACAGTTTAGCCTCAAGAAGACTGAGAGGAGATCTTATCAATGATTAGAAATATCTAATAGGCATGTGTCAAGTGGATGGGGACCACTCTTTTTGGTGGTGCTCAAAAACAAGGGCAGGGGTAACAGGCAAAAGCAGAAATATAGGAAATTCCATATAGACTTGAGAATAAGCTTTGTTTTCAGTGTGACAGAACACTAGAACAAGACTAGACAGTCTCCAGAGGTCTCTTCTAACCCATATAGTTCTGCAATTCTGTGAAAATTCCTTTATTTGATTGCTAAGATTTCCATTAGATTAGCAGTAAATTATTGGCTTTTCTTTTTGTTATTATTTTGTATACTTGAATTTTTCATTGTAGCAAATATACATATATTTATAAATATGTTACATGGTTTGGGATAAACTCTACCTGCCTAAATCATCCTATCTTTTGTTATGAAGGCTGATGTGAATTGATATACATAATCAACTGTCTCGTACAAAATATGAGTGTCAAAAATACATGTGCTACATGGTACTATACAGATTCTGGAAATAAATAAATAAATAAATAAATAAATAAATAAATAAATAAAATCCCATAGTACAGTATCTCCAAATCACAGGAAACCATTTTGCAAACAGGGTCTTTTCTAATGCCTTATACATATAAAGTCAATATTCATCCATACACCTCTTCATTTAATGAGCCATCTCATGCACATCAAGAATAGTACCTCTTTCCACCCCACATCATCATTTATGTACAACTTGATCCTTGGGCTTTAGTGATACAAAGTTGATCACTGAAGTATCTAAATATTAAAGGAAAGATCATCCTGGGAGTGAAATGAGTCATCCTGTGGTAACCATGGTCTGTATCTTTGTCTTATTTTCCCTTTTTGCTAATGTCATCTAAGAACACTAATGCCACCTACTTCCATGACAAGATTTTGTTGATTGTGGAATATTCCAAGAGAAAATATGCCAGATGGCAACATAGCAGGTAGTAGAGCTGCCAAACAATGTACAAAAAGAAATAATTTTGTACTCTTCTTTTCCAGAGGGTTCTATTAAATATGGAAAAGAGTAGGAAAAGGATAACATAAAATGGTGATATCATTCTGGGTAAGAGTTGACGTTAGGAAAATATCTGAAGATTATATGTGCTAAACTGCACACCTCCATATCTACACACATACACCCACATTCCCACTCACTGACACTTTGAAAGTTGTTGAGATATATTCATATCACATCTAAGATGTACTCACATTTTTCTTTTATTTTTGTACATGCAAATGCATGTAATATATAAAGGTACATTGGGGGGGGGGGAAAGAAAGAAAAAAAAAGCCTTTTAAGCATTTTTAAGCAGCTAGTAATATTTTTATTATTATTATTATTATTATTATTATTAATAATAATAATAATAATTATTATTATTTATCAGCTATGAATATTTGTACTGCCTTATAGGACATTACTCCTAAGACTATTTTATTAATGATTTGGTTTTGTTCCATTTTAAGGAAATTTGAACAAAGCACAGTATTTCAATCTCAGAAGTGTCTGGTGATTATATTCTTTCTAAATTATAGAGAATAGAAGCTGGACTTCCTCAAAAGGGAAAATCAGTTCTGATTTTGTCCTTCTATATAGCAACACAAATTGAGAAAAGTTCTTTCAAAAACCTATTCTTGCTGATGTTGGTGCTAACTCATAAAATAAAATGCTTTGAAAGTTAGAAAATCATGGACTATAATCACAATTTTCTGTACTACCTGATTCAGATCAGGCAGAAATGTGATATGATTTTCAATACTAATATATACTTCTATCCCTTCTGGAAATTATCAAGTGTAAAACAGATTCTTCATAATTTGAAGATGGGAAATAACACTATTTAATTTCATACAGAATTGATTTGGACTGATTGTCTTTTAACACCAGTGAAACATTGGATGATGAAGGAAAACTTTAATGCTCCTATCAGCAGTTTTTTCATGCAATTTCAGAAGAAACATGCCAACATAAACAGAAAATGCAGAAAGCTTTCTATGGATGTTTTGCTACACAGCAAGTAAGTTGAAGTAAAATAGTTATTTCATCCAGACTAGTACCACATCAGAAAACAATGCTGTTGCTGTAGGTGTATGCGGGGAACTCAGGATGTGACGGGACAGGACCTCCCCTGCTCTGTTATCAGTCATGTGTGACGTAATTTGATAAGACACACTTAAGGGGCATAGACAAAAAACAAAAACACAGCTACTATAAAAAGCACGCACCAAGAAGAATACACTGCCACTTTGCAATGAACCATACTGGGGGTCTGTGCGTGGTGATTTGGTCCCACCCGGGTATAGGGTTGGTTTTGTCATAAGCGGCATCCTGGGACGCAGGGACAAAGAACATCAGAAGTTGCTTTGGAAAGCAACAAGTGCTGACCCCAATGTGATCCCCTAGGGCGTTCCAAGGATTGTGGTACGGCGTGCCTGCGTGGCGGTGGTACCTGTGAAGTGGCGGCAGGTCGCGCGCAGAAGACGTGCAGCGGAGATACCTGAGGTGATGGCAATACCTGCAAGGGAGTCAGTATCTCTTCCTTATTTAGTACCATGTGCAAGTTCAGTGTGCACTCAAAACTTGTCCTCATCATTGAAAAATAGCTGGAGAAAAGAGTCTCTGAAATGGAGCCCTAGAGTATATCACTAGCAACTGTCCATCAGCCTGGTGTTATCCCATTTACAACTCTTCAGCCAATTGTTTGCATATTGTGTGCATGACTAGCTTTATGTTGGACATTTTGTCTGGAGGGATAAAATCATAGAATCATAGAATCACAGAATCATAGAACGGCCCTTTATCATAGATTGGACCTCAAAGATCATCAAGCTCTAACTCCCCTGCAGCAGGCAGGGCTGCCAATCTCCGTATCTAATACTAGACTAGGCTGTCCGGAGTCCCGTCCAACCTGGCCTTGAACACCTTCAGGGACGGGGGCATCCGCAGCCTCTCTGGGCAGCCTGTTCCAGCACCTCGCCACTCTCATAGTAAAGAACTCCCCCTTCATATTCAATCTAAATCTTCCCTCCTTCAACTTAAAACCATTTCCCCTTTCTCTCATGTTATGTACCATTGTAAAGAGTTGACTCCCCTCCTTCTTGTAGGCTCCCCTAAGGGAGCAATATTTATTGTTTGATTGTTGTAATTGTTTTTATTTTCTTTGTAACTGTGTAGCTTACTTTTTTGCATCTGCTGAATGACTAGTAAAAGGGAACTAACTTCAGAAAAACAAGTCTTACTTCAGACTGTTTTCAGTGAGAGAATTTAAAGGAAAATCAAACTGATACTTCAGCTTATACTGAGTTGAAAAATACAAAATAGAAAGAAATTGTGGAAGAGAAAGGAAATACTGGCCCTGTATTGCTCTGAAAAGGTTCTTCCAAATAAAGGCAGGAAAATTCTGAGGAAGTTCTTCCTCTGGACAATTTGAAGATATTTTGTGACTTGCATAAGAAGATACAGAGAAGAAAATAAAATCTATATTAGGGTTAGAGGTTACTGTGGCATTTGCCTAGTTGCTCCAACAACTGCTGTGTGTTTTCTCTTACAGTCAATTTCAAAATTTCCTCAAATTACTCAATTTGAAGAAATCACTCAGTGTAGTGTAAATTTTGTAAATATTGTCTAAAACTATCGTACAAAAAATACTGTCATCTTCTAGTTATCTGTAAGATTGAGGTAGAAACTTTCAATTTTAAATAGCAATCTATAATCAACAAATAACCTGAATATCAACTCTGATTTTGACTGATCCTTGTGAGTCTCTTCCAGTTTGGATTGTTCTATGATTCTATGATTCTATGATTACTGATGCTCTTCAGTTACACTTAACTGCCACTGAAGGGTGTACGAAATGGCTTCCAAGGGAGAGAGTTACCCACTGTCATGGTTTTGTGATATTTGGTTATCGATATTCCATATCATAACACCATGTAGTGCACTGGGAGTTAAAGTGTTAATGCTCAAGTTCCGGGTACCTGTCCCCAAAGAGAAGAACTATATACCCCAGGGGGCTCTGCGGTCAGAGAGGAGATATAATCCCTGGCAAAATCACCTGATGTGCTCTTCTTTGTCAGACTCTTCTTCCTGCTGCTCAACCAGCCTTTGCATCTCACCTCAGTGTTATGATAAGGCCTATCCACCTTTCAGACACTCTCATTATATTTGATTTATTAGCATCAATTCTAATTATATTGTATTATAGTATGTTATCTTGCATTCCAATACCCTACTTAGGAATTCAGTTTGTTTCTCCTCAGATCGTTGCCACAGTTTTCAGTAGTTTTGGGGTCCCCTGTTTCCCTTTCCCAGAGGCACAGATTCACAAAATCCCTCCTCCCCTCTAGTCATGGAATTGGGCCAAAATAGCCCATGAACCGCTAACATGCTTGGTGAAGGATGTGGGCAAAAACAGATTTTAACTTTTAGAGCAAATCTCTCCCTGCTCTCGGAGAGATTTTCTGGGAAAGTTTCTCTCTTTCGCAGGTGCTCACTGAAAACTTGACCTTGAAATTCCAGGCAGACTGCCAATGTTCTGGGATATTTGTAAATTTTGAGCACTGCTATTTTGCTTCTGTAAAGAGACAAAAAAAAGAAAAAAAAAAAAAAAAAGCAAGCAGAGGGAGCTACTAATTTTACAGAACTTGTGACTTTTAAGCAGGTTCCCAGTCTCTCCATTGAATCCTTTATGCATTTTTTGAATGCTCATCTGATCACATTGTTAATCTTCCTGAATGTACTGTTCATTATTTTACTTATTTCAATCAGTACCTGGATTTATAATATTCTGAGGAAGCCTTCCCCAGAAAAGGAGGGTTTCCAGAAGAGACTCCAAGCTGAGAGGGAAAGTCTCTGGGCTGAACAGACAGTCTCCAAGCCAAGAGAAAAGATCTCCAGTCTGAGAGATATACCCTCCGAATCAAGGAGACTCCTCACAATCCAAACTTGACAGTCTTCAATCTCAACAAGACACCTTCCAAACTAAGTGAGACACCTCAAATCTGAACTAAATACCCTCATAATTGAAAGAGACAGACTCCAAGCAGAGCTGAAGGGTGAGAGCATTGGAACTGACCAACCTGATCAACTACAGGGGGCAACAAAATTGATGTCAGTTGCTCCTGTAAGAGGATGGAAAAATGAAATGAATCTCAACTCAGTTAGAACAGAAGAAAGAGGAGGAGGCGAAAGTAGAGGAAGCAGTCACTGCAAGAAAAGAGGAGGAAAGAGGTCCAGAGAAGTGGTTCTGAGATCCAGGCGAAGTGTCCCTGAGTCCAGGGGAGGGGTCCTCAAGAAGACTGTGGTCACCAATGCCTAAGAGGGCAAAAAGAAGTCCTGAAAGAGTAGGAGGTGAGCAAGACATCGTTACAATTGTTGATCGATGTCTGAAGATGAATGAAATTTGAAGTCTGAGAAAAGACTTTCCATGTTACCCAAATGAGCCTATTGTCACCTGGTTACTTCGACGTTGGGACAATGGGGCCAACAGTGTGTGGCTAGATAGTAGAGAAGCTCACCAACTGGGTGGCATGGCTAGCGACTCAGCCACTGACTCAGCCATTGACTCAGCCATTGTATTAGTATGCCAGAACAAGGCCTTCACCCTCCGGAAGCGGATGTTGTTAGCCGTAAAAGAAAGATACCCCTTCAAAGATGATCTGATACTTGAGAAAAAGAAATGGACTGATACAGAAAAAAAGTGTGGGGGAAAATGTAACTGTGAGCAGTCAGCAAAGAGTTTATCATA
This sequence comes from Perdix hodgsoniae, assembly GCA_035772895.1. Taxonomy (NCBI): domain Eukaryota; kingdom Metazoa; phylum Chordata; class Aves; order Galliformes; family Phasianidae; genus Perdix; species Perdix hodgsoniae. Next base: position 795,152 of record JAPSGF010000127.1, read on the forward strand.
CTCCTTGATAGACCTCATCACTGTGAAACCTCGGGAGTCTAGAGTGTAGGACAGAAAGCAAATGGTATCTGTTTGGGTCTGTGGGTAAACAGGAGGTTCTTTTTGTATGCATTGTTAATCTTACCACACTTAAGAGACCTTTCATCCTTCATCACTATGTTTTAGGGGAAGCTAGGCTAATTACTGATTAGAGGGACAGGAATTCCTGGCTTGTAAGTGAATGGTATTTCAGATGTGTGTTGAACACAATAAAGCAGAACTATTCGGAGAACTATTTGGAGAACTATTCTGATGCTACAAGAAACTGTGAGAGCTCTTTAACTCAACTGAGCGCTGACAAAAAGGCATCCGTTATTTGAGAGAATATGCCGTGGTGGAAACGCTATGTAGCCCCAGTTTCATTCCTAACAAGCCAGGTCAAGAGAATAATCCTGAGAGAGTCAGGTATACACCAAACATGTGGCGTATATTCACAAAGATTACACTAGAAAGATATGTCAGTACGTTTGCAGCAATGTATGGCAGAGGGGAAAGAAGGCCCTTTATAAATGAACTGGTTAATAATTTTCAACACTTTGAGCTACATGTAACCCCCCCCATGAGCTTTTGTTTCAGCCATTGCAAAGGTAGCTGAAAAGCTGGACAGAATGGAGAGCAAACAAGAAGATATAACAGACAAACTGTCTACCTTGATTAATGCTGATGGATCCATGGTGGTA
>JAPSGF010000127.1:825870-853873 GCA_035772895.1 Perdix hodgsoniae
GATGTGGAATACTGATAGCAAAATTACAAAAGTATTAAACCATGACACTATGGATGTTATTGCACAGGTTATTCATGACTGTGACACATGCTCCACAATTAAACAGGCCAAGAGGATAAAACCTCTGGGGTAAGGACGATGGCAAAAGTATAAATATGGGAAGGCATGGCAGGTTGATTATATCACCTTGCCATGATCTTGCAGTGGTAAGTGTTATGTGCTTACTGTGATAGAGACAACCACTGGGTGGCTTGAAGCATACATAGTATCTCATGCTACCACCTGAAGCACTTGAGAAACAAGTCATATGGAGACATGGCACTCCAGAAAGAATTGAGTCACATAACGGGACTCATTTCAAAAATTCTCTTGTAAATACTTAGGCCAAAGATCATGGCATCAATTGGATTTATCGTATCCCCTATCGTGTACCAGCTTCTGGTAAAATTGAATAATACAATGGGTTGTTAAAAATCATGTTGAAATGGGTGGTGGAACATTTAAGCACTGGGAGAAGAATTTGGCCAAAGCCATCTGGTTGGTCAATACCAGAGGATCGATCAATTGCCATTGTCCTGCCAGCTCCCTACATAATATCAAGGGAGATAAGGTCCCTGTAGTACATGTAAAGAACATGTTAGGAAAAGCAGTTTGGGTCTTTTCAACTGCTAGGAAAGGTAAATCTCTTAATGGATCTGTTTTTTTGCCCAGGGACCTGGGTCCACTTGGTGGGTGATGCAGAAAAGCTGTGATGTTCAATGTGTACCACAAGGAAACTCGATATAGGGGAAGTGCGGTCAGTAATTCCATGTGTATATATGTACATAGGTTTCTGTGTGCATGTGTTTAATGTTTGGTAATTATGATTTTTTTGTATATGTTAAGCTTGATGTAGTGATGTAGAATAAGGGCTGGAATGTCATCATTTTATGATTTTTGGTTATCGGTATTCCACATCATAGCATCATGTACTGCACTGGGAGTTAAACTGTTAATGCTTCAGTTCCAGGTACCTGTCTGGAATAGAAGAACTATATACCTCAGGGGGCTTTTCAGTCAGAGAGAAGATATAACCCCTGGGAAGGTCACCTGATGTGCTCTTCTTCGTCAGACTCTCCTCCCTGCTGCTCAACTGGACTGCACATCTGACCTCAGCATTATGATGAGGCCTATCCATTTTTTGGACACTCTCTCTCATTATATTTGATTTACTAGCTTCAATTCTAATTATATTGTATTATCCTGTGTTATCTTGCATTCCAATACCATATTTAGTAAATTGGTTTGTTTCTCCACAGATCATTGCCACTGTTTTTAATTATTTTGGGTGTCCCTGTTTCCCGTTTTCCAGAGGTGCAGATTCACGAAATCCCTCCTCTCCACTAGTCACAGAATTGGGACGAAACAGCCTGTAAAACACTGATATATTCTTTTAGTAATACTAAACTTAACTATTGTAAATAATATACAGCAATGTAACAAATATATTAGAAATTATAAGAAATCAAAGACTGATTAAACAAAATGGGACATCCACATTCTCTGCTGTTATAATTCTGTAACTATCTAGGCAGACTGGAGTAATGAAGGACACACAGAAGCAGGTGTAAACTGGTATGAGGGCTACATGAGTCTCATGGAAACATGTTGTGTAGGGGGGTTGCACCCTGTATACTATAGAGATAAATCAATAGCTGAATATCACCTGACAGTACAGCATTATCACCCTCTGAGAATAGAGACTCTAGATGTGGTATCCACCTGAAGTAGAAGTATTCTGGTGGCAAGGCTACATGATGAAACATATAGGTTAAAAAGTTTAAAGGGGGCCAAAAATGAGAAGGGGCAGAGGAATCATGTTCCTGCAGAGACGGATGCAGGGAGGCAGCCTGTATTCTCTCACTGACAGACTGAAAGCAAGTAATCAAAGAATACTGAAAGGATAACAAACATATATAAGCTATTCTTTCTATAACTGAAAAATAAATATATATATATAAAAGAAAAAGAAGGTTTGTAAAAGTAATATTCAGTAATTAAGAAAAATTTCCCCTAAATTTATTTTTCCATTTGTCTACTTCAGAGTTTTTCTTTAAACATTAAATACTACACTACCATATTGCGGATTAGAAAGGAAAAAGGAAGGTCTTAAAATCTTTTGCAGTAACACTAGAGTCATCTCATTTAATAATTCTAGTATATTATAAAGATATAGTAGCTGAAAAAATAAAGGTGCTTATGTACTATTAACTTGCTCAAAAAAAAATTAGATTACTAAATTTTATCTAAGAAGACACTCCTTAATATTTAAGAGAAAATAAATACCTCCAGATGATTCATCCTCTCTGGATCAGGTCTGATGAATAATTATCCGGAGGAGACTCTCTTTAGTGATTAGAAATTAATCACCAACAATTTACTTTATCTACAATATCGACTTTAGATTAGATGGATCTCAACCTAAAAAGGTTTCAGCACAAGTTGAGTGATATTTCAGATGAAACAAACACTACATTACAGAGTCATTCTGATTGCTATACTTCTCTTGAATTTACACTCACTTAAGGCCATCCAGAATAGGTCAGAATGCTGTAGATGTTTTTTTTGTTGTTGTTTTGCTTTTTGTTTTTTCCCCCAGCATTGTTTCATGTTCTAATGTTCTAAGAGGATGAAAGCAATTACATATGATGATCATAGTCAAGTGTAGCTCTTATACTGTGGCTAGTTTGTACAAGTGTGTGTAGATTTCAAGGCTAATTTCCACCAGGTCTGGGATAAGTTTTTCTCCCAGTGGTTCCTCATTTGCAGGAGACAATGCTCCAGTCTCCTGCAAATTATCAATATTTACATCATGTTCCTAGGAAACTCTCCCCTCTTCATTCCTCAAATTCTACCAGTTGTGTCTTGTGGATCTTGTCTCTCTAGAATTGTTGTTCTGTGGCTTTCATGTCACAAATTTGCATCATGCCTGGGTAAAATTGAGTACAAAACAAAACTTACAGGAAATGTCAAGATGGTAACCATCAGAGTTAAAATTTATTAATTGGTTGTGCATCACTGGAAAGTTTCTGATGCTCAGCTTTTCACTGCAATTAATTCTCTTCTCATATGATCCATCAGGTATTTCACATTAACTAGTCACTGAGATTACACCAGCAAATGAGTCTCTATCAGCCAAGACGAAATACATTCATACTATGTATCACTTTCAAATCTTTGTCTAAGTATTTGTTAGCTGAACTCCTCACAAATCTCAGCATGCCTGCAGTGGTTAAAAGTCACATCTTGACAATGAAAATTTAAAACATCTATCAATGTATCAATTTCAGACATGTATAACTACTACAAAAATACAAAGGAAGGTTGAAATTTGCTGTTGCATAGGACAAAAAATAACTGACATAAGAAGTATTTTTTTTTCCCACTATACTCTGTACTCATATTACTGTGGTTTGTTCCTGTGCTCTTAATTTATTTATATTCCCACAGGCTATTTAAACACTCTGCAAAAGCCAAGCAATGTGATACATGCTAGTGGATACTGATCCATTTAATCAGTATCAGTATTTAATCATCTAGTGATCTTAGATTTCAATAGTTCCTTATTTTTAAGCTCAAGACATATTTATATTTTAGCAAGTTTGTCTACATGACTCTTTCTGTTTTTCTAATAATTTATTACCAATCTAAGTGTTGGAGGTTTTTAATTAGACAAAGAGAAATCACAGAACAGTAGTCTAGATGCTTTTATTTCCTTAGATTAATACTTTCAGCAGAAAGCGGCAAATATTTATGGTCTGGATTTCTGGACTTTTGGAGACACACACTCTACTCTTAGGAAAAAAATAAAAGCTAGAAGTTAGAATTCTGTGGATGGAAAGGGCAGAACAAAGGAGACAACTTTTTTCTTTTTTCTTTTTCTTTTTTTCTTTTTTCTTTTTTCTTTTTTCTTTTTTCTTTTTTCTTTTTTCTTTTTTCTTTTTTCTTTTTTCTTTTTTCTTTTTTCTTTTTTCTTTTATTGCACAATTTAAACTGGAATTGAGTGATGAATAGAAAATAAAGTATTAAACTGAGCTAACATCATTAAAAGTGTGATGAACTGTTGAGCTTGGAGAAGATGTCTAGAGGGATTTGTTGGACAGATGTTTGTGCAAATAAACTGGAAATTAAAAACTAAAAAACAAAACCTAAAAACAAAGACATTTCATTTTTTGTGGCTTATCTGGCTGGGAGAAATGAAACTAGTGATAGCTGACATTGCTGTGATAAGACTCTATTAAAGTTCCTTCAGTGACCTTTGAAAAATAAACTGCAGACTTTTCACTTCTCATAGAAAAGAGTGGTGGGGAAATCATAATTTCTTCAGCAACCACTTGATCTTTTTCTGTGAATGAATTCAAACCATAGTTGATTAAAAAGTGTTTTGCAGCTGAGATGATTGAAACAATTCTTTTTTAATGAGCATAAGTACTCTACATTTAGAAACAAGATACTGAGGGTTTGCCCTGTGAAGGAAAAGGTAGTTCTTAGCACTTATTTAAAAGTAAATAGCCTTGATGGTGTAGCCACTGACTATGTTAATCAGTATATTGCTCATTCTATGCAAGTCTGGCTCTATTCCTCTGAGACAGAACGACTGAATGCAAAATTCTCACCACATTCTTAACTCTTTTGAATTCCCCTAGTCCCCTGAAGTAGCTTCTTGACAGTTCTCTTAAGTAAATCTTGATCTTGGGATCACTGAGTATCATTTAATGTGATTAGAGCATCTCTTTATACAATAATATATATTTCTACATAGCAGATGTGGTTTCTTTCATTTTATTTATTTATTTATTTATTTCCCTTTTCTCTCATTTCTGTAGTATTTAACTGTGTTTTTTCTTGTACCTTGGTTGACATTTTTTTTTTTTCTTGGCAAAGAGTTATATCTGTTCTGGAACTCTAAAAGCAAACCACTAATTCAGGAGAATGTAGGAGATTACAGACACTCCTAAAATTTAATCAATTCAGTGAAATAAAAATTGGTACTTGCTAATAGATTTTTGTCACAAATGTTTCTGGAGCATCACTTATTCAAGCCTAAATGTTTTAAAAAGACAGTATCATGAATGTTCATTCGCTATGAAAAGGAATTTTCTTCTTAATTTTGGTCACAGAGAAAGAAGTTCATGCAAAGTCAAGTATCTTATATTTTTTCTTCCTCTTTATCTGGCATGCTAAATGGGAGCAATAATCACACAAGATCAAATATTGGTGTTTACAATTGGAAAAAAACACCATCACTTTGATCCCTTTTTTTTTCTGTTCATGTTGTAGCAATTCTGTGCTAAAATAAGTACAAAATATTTTGTTTGTTGTGCTAAGTTCATTCCTTGGGCAACTAACACAGCATCTTCTGAATAAAAACTCCATTTGGGATAGAGAGAACTTAGGGTCTTCATCGATGTATGTAAGGAATTGTTGGGCGAGGAACACATAGTTGAGATTTTCTTTCTTTTTTCTGGTAACTAATAGGATAAGGAAGAACCATGATGTCTGATAATAAACACTGTAGATGAGGTTGTCCTGCAAAGTTCCCATATCAACATAAAGTTAGCCCTCTTCTTCCAGGATTTGGATATGCTTCCTAAGATAACTCACGCATCTGAGTAGAATATCATACTCCCAAAATTAAGAGGGATTTTGATGCCCGTATAAAAAGAAAGGAAAACAAAGATGTCAGTTCTTGCTAGTGAGACACACACCTGTGAAACAGTTGCATCCTAATGAGAAACTGTGCAAGCTTGCATTTGCAGCCCTTTCATGAGGTTATTCCTTCAGAGTTATATACCAGCATCACTTTTCAATGAGTATTTTGTACAGTATAGTGAACAGCAAAAAATAAGCACATAGAAAGCAAAAAATCATAGAATCATAGAATTACCTGGGTTGAAAAGGACCACAGTGAGCATCAAGTTTCAACCCCCTGCCATATGCAGGATCGCCCACCACTTGACCAGTCTGCCCAGAGCCACATCCAACCTGGCCTTGGGATGGGACATCCACAACCTCCTTGGGCAACCTGTTCCAGTGTGTCACCACCCACCCTATGTGTGAAAAACTTCCTCCTAATTTCTAACCTAAACCTCCCCTGTCTCAGTTTAAGACATTCCCCCTTGTCCTATCACTGTCCACCCTCATAAACAGCTGTTTCCCTTCCTGTTTTTATGATCCCTTCAAGTACTGGAAGGATGCAATGAGGTCTCTCCAGAGCCTTCTCTTCTCCAAGCTAAACAAACCCAGTTCCCTCAACCTTTTCTCATAGGAGAAGTGCTCCAGCCCTCTGATCATATTAGTGGCCCTTCTCTGGACCTGCTCCAAGAGCTCCACATCCTTCCTATAGTGGGGTCACCAGGCCTGGACTCAGTAGTCCGGATAGTGCCTCACAAGAGCAGAGTAGAGGGAAACAATCACCTTCCTCTCCCTGCTGGCTCTCCCTTTTTTAGTGCAGCCCAGAACACAGTTGGCCTTCCGGGCTGCATGTACACACTGCTGACTCATGCCCACCTTCTTGTCCACCAGGACCCCAAGTCCTTCTCCACAGTGATGCTCTCAAGGAGATCTTCCCCCATTTTCTATAGATACCTGGGACTTCCCCAACCCTGCATTTGGGCTTCTTGAACCTCATTAGGTTTTCCTGGGCCCACTTTTCTAGCCTGTCCAGGCATCCCTCTGGATGGCTTCCCTTCCTTCCAATGTATTGACCGCACCACTCAGCTTCGTGTCATCTGCAAAGTTGCTGAGAAAGTTGCTGTTACTCAGTGCCACTGTCTATGTCACTGATGAAGACGTTGAAGAGTACCAGTCCCAAGACTGACCCCTGAGGGACACTGCTTGTGACCGGCCTCCACCCTGACACAGAACCATTGATCACAATCCTTTGGCTGTGACCAGCCAGCCAATTTCTAATCTATCGAACAGTCCATCCTTCAAATTAATACCTCTCCAATTTAGAGAGAAGGATGTGGTGAGGAAACATGTCAAAGGTTTTGCAGAAGTCCAGGTAAATGACATCCACTCTCTATCCCCTGTCCATCAAAGCCATCACTCCATCATAGAAGGCCACCAGATTGGTCAGGCACAATCTGCCCTTGGTGAAGCCATGCTGGCTGTCTCAAATCACCTCTTTATCTTGTACGTGCCTTAAAATAATTTCTAGGAGGACCTGCTCCATGATCTTCCCAGGCACAAAGGTGAGGCTCACGGGCCTGTAGTCCCCCGGGTCTTCCTTTCACCCTTTTAAACGTAACGTTTCCCTTTTTCCAGTCACACAGAACTTCACAGACAGCAATGATTTTTCAAATATGATGGAGAGCGGCTAGGCAACCACATCAGCCATCTCTTTCAGAACCCTAATATGGATATCATCTGGCCCCATGGACTTCAATTTTATGAGAAGGATTCAGACTTTTTCCACCATTGCAGTGGAACAGAATAATAAATAAATAAATAAATAAATAAATAAATAAATAAATAAATAAATAAATAAATAAATAAAAGTAATTGAAAAATGAAGACAGGAAAATGAAAGACCATCCATCTGATAAACAGTTGATATTCCCACCCTGGACAGCCTTCTATAATGTGCTATATTATGAAGACAGGAAGTGAAATTAACACTGTTTCAGCAGTCAGCTAGTGTCCTTAACAGTATGAATACACGATATAACTGCTTGCATTTTAATCAGTCTTTTGCATTTTGAGGCATATAATCCACGATGCTTAGCCAATTGATTTACCACCAGAAATTGAGGTCTATTTTACTCTTCTTGTTGAGGTATTTGTTGAGCTTTCACAAAGAGTAGAAAAAGCAGATAAGGGTAACTTTTATATCTTGGTTTTGCCTTATTTTGAAGAAAAATATTAAATATTCCAATAAACAAATAGCCCTGAATGTTTTGTTGGGATATTTTTAGATGTAAGTAGGCCTGAATATTTGATTTTTTTTGTTGTTTGCTTTATTTTTGTTTGTTTGTTTGTCTTGATTTGATGTATCTATCAGACTTCAGTTGAATCTCTCTGTCTGCATATAGAAAGTCACAGTCATTTAATTTCATAAATGTTATGCTTTATTTTTTATTGTCAGTTTTTAAAGTTACAGTGTACAATATGCATGTTCATATACTTCATCTGACTTGATATATCGTGACATTTAATTTATCTTTTAACAACAACAGATTATTTAATAGAAAAGTATATTCACACTTAATTTGGTTGGGTTGATAAAACAAAATAGGTAGACTACAAATTTTCGTAAGAGGAAATTTCTAGGTGAGCCAAAAGGTAGGCTGAAAAAAGGCAATGTAAGCCTAAGCATTTGGAAAGCCAAAAACTGAAAGGAAAGTCTCTGCCTAATTTAGATTTCACAATAAAGTAATAAACACATAAATAAATAAGTATTATTTGTTTATCACTCTGAAATAAATGTCTGTTATTTATCTCCATGGAAACTACAATGAGTAGGAAGAGTATAATAACACAACTTCATCAGTAAATTTCTCCACTACAAAACACTATGGTTCAGCGTAATCACCACCAATATCCGTGCATTTTTGCAGTGATGAACAAGAACCTGAGTGCCATGCCCACAAAAATCTGCACAAATTGGTTTGTCATTTATATCAGTGTGGTCATTACTGGAATGCATCACCCACCACCTCACTGTCTTCACATTCACTGTTTGGCCTCCATAAACATTCAGCAGGCATCAATGATGCCAATCATTGTCATTTTTTCTTCATGACATAATTCAGTCACACACCTTTGCTTCATAAGCACTTCTACATTAGATGCCCTTCTGCTGACATTTCTCTTACTGACAAGAAGGTTAAATATCTACTACCATACCACCAACATTCACTTCTGACATTTTGAGAAAACATAATAAAATAGGAGACTTTACTTTTGGAGCAGGCTTCCTATGTTACTTGGGAAAGGAAAGTTGGAGGGAAATATATGAGAATATATATATATATATATATATATATATATATATATATATATATATATATATATTTGTGTTCAGTTTTTCTTATGGCAAAAAAAAAAAAAAAAGTTTGAGAAGACATGGAAAACAAACTAACAAAAATTTAGAATCTACCTATAGAAGTTAAAGACTTCTAGATATAAACAAATGTGTATGTTAATATGCATGCAAGTAGATGTTTGTTGGATCAGAGAAATCATGGATATTCAGATGATTATCAGATGCTTTACACTAGTAAATATTGAACTTACCAATTTGTTGTAGTTTTAAGTTTTCATTTTCCATAACCTGCAGTTCATGACTTGCTTTATGTTATAAAGCAGAAATTTCAGTGATCTGTAGAGAGTTCAAATAATACTACAGATAGCCCAAACAATCTATTTATGAACTGTTTTTGAGCAACATACAATAGTATTATTCTTCTCATAAAGTTTAAATGCCTTTGAAGAAAGTAAAGAAATCTAATAAATAACAACAACAACAAAAATAAATAATACAAGTGCTGGCCTCACAAGTACAACTTGTCCAGTTTTAGCTATAAAAAATCTGGCTTTTTGTTCTTTGTGCAAGAACATAATCTTTTTCATATGTTTTTAGATCATGGTGTTAATTAGCTTTTGCCTTTCCTCTCTGGAGGACTGTTTCATTTTACACCTAAAGCATCAGCAATCCTGTGTGAGAGAAGGATTCTCCCCAGTAGGACATGTCCTAGTGTCCTATGTAGACAGGTTCTCCTTTGGTCTATATGGGGAGTACTGTGAAATTTATGACCACTTTAACTGATGTGTGATGTGATTTCATGTACTCACAACAAAGTACATAGGAGGCAGGCCAAGTAACAACAGCAATATACAGTACAAACATCAGGTCTCAGCCCGGTGTCGCAGGCAACCCCCATCCCGACCTACCTCGGCTCCCCTAGTCCCTCTCTGTAACAGGTATGAAGCCCTGAAACTAGAGGGAGAGGCGAGTGATGATGACATGGGAGCGCTGCTGCCAAGCTTGCCCAAGGTGAGGTGGACGGCTCCACGTTTGAAGACTGCCTCCTCCAAGAAAGAAAGGAGGGTGATAGTTGTGGGTGACTCTCTTCTGAGAGGAACAGAGGGTCCAACATGTCGGCCTGACCCTACCCACAGGGAGGTGTGCTGCCTTCCTGCAGCCCAGGTCAGGGACATTTCTAAAAAACTCCCCAGCCTTATCCGCCCCTCTGATTACTACCCGTTATTGATAGTTCAGGCTGGCAGTGATGGGATTGCTGATAGAAGCCTGAGGATTATAAAGAATATTTTCAGAGGCTGGAGAAGTTAGTTGATGGAGCGGGCATACAAGTAGTGTTTGCCAGTATTCCTTTGGTGGCAGGACAAACACTGAGATAACCAGAAAAAGCCACCTTATAAATACATGGCTGAGAGGCTGGTGCAAACGCAAAAATTTTAGTTTCTTTGATCATGGGGCGGTCTACTCGGAACCTGGCCTGAGGTCGACTGATGGGAATTACCTGTCTCCAAAAGGGAAACGGATACTTGCCCAGGAGCTGGCGGGACTTATAGAGAGGGCTTTAAACTAGATAGGAAGGGGGAAGGGGATAAAGCCAGGCCTGCTAAAGATCGGCCTGGGGAAGTGGTATTGGGATTAGGAGAGAGGTGAGGGGCTCAGCTGAGGTGCATCTACACTAATGCACGCAGCATGGGCAATAAGCAAGAAGAGTTGGAAGCCATGGTGCGGCAGGCAAACTATGACCTAGTTGCCATAACAGAAACGTGGTGGGATTGCTCCCATGACTGGAGTGCTGCAATAGATGGCTACAAACTCTTCAGGAGGGACAGGCAAGGAAGGAGGGGTGGTGGTGTGGCTCTCTATGTTAGGGAATGCTTTTCTGCTATTGAGATTGTGAGTGGGGATGATAACGTTGAATCCCTATGGGTAAAGATCAGAGGAAGGGCTGACAAGGCAGACATCCTGGTGGGCGCCTGTTATAGACCGCCAAACCAGGATGAAGAGACAGATGAGGTATTCTACAAGCAGCTGGCACGAGCTGCGCAGTCGTCAGCCCTTGTCCTCATGGGGGACTTCAACTTCCCTGACATATGCTGGGAGTACGACACAGCGCAGAAGAAGCAGTCTAGGAGGTTTTTGGAGTGTGTAGAGGATGCCTTCTTGATGCAGCTGATAAGAGAGCCCACAAGAGGAACTGCCCTGCTAGACCTGCTGTTTGCAAACAGGGAAGGTCTGGTGGGAGATGTGGAGGCTGAGGGCTGCCTTGAACAGTGACCATGAAATGATAAATTTCTCGATTCATGGTGGAGTTTGGAAGGGGAATAGTAAAACTGCTACCTTGGACTTCCAGAGGGCGGACTTTGAATTGTTCAAGAGACTAGTAGGGGGAGTCCCCTGGCATTCAGTCTTAGCAAACAGAGGGGTCCAGGAGAGCTGGTTGCTCTTCAAGAAGGAAGTCTTAAGGGTGCAGGAGCAGGCAGTTCCCCTGAGATGCAAAATGAGCAGGCGGGGAAGAAGACCGGTGTGGATGAATAGGGAGCTATTCTTGAGGCTCCAGGAGAAAAAGAGAATCTACCGCCTGTGGAAGGAGGGACGGGCAACTGAGAATGAATACAAGGAAGTCGTTAGGATGTGTAGAGGTGAAATCAGAAAGGCAAAAGCCCAGCTTGAATCTAACCTGGCCATTGGGGTGAAAAGGAATAAGAAACTCTTTTATAAATACATTAACAGTAAGAGGAGGACAAAGGAGAATATCCACTCTTTGCTGGATGATGCTGGGAATGTGACCACTGAGGATAAGGAAAAGGTGGAGGTTCTGAATGCCTTCTTTACATCTGTCTTTAAAGGTCAGACCAGTTATCCTCGGGGTACTCCTCTCTCTGACCTGATAGTCTCGCCTGGGGAGCACGCTAATCCCCCTGTGATTCTGGAAGAAACGGTCAGAGACTTACTACTCCAACTGGACTGCCACAAGTCCATGGGGCCGGATGAGATCCACCCAAGAGTGCTGAGGGAACTGGCGGGGGTGATAGCCAAGCCGCTTTCCATCATCTACCAGCACTCCTTGTTGACTGGTGAGGTCCCGGAAGACTGGAGGCTTGCCAATGTGACTCCCATTTACAAGAAAGGTTGTAAGGAGGATCCGGGGAACTACAGGCCTGTTAGCCTGACCTCGGTTCCAGGGAAGGTTATGGAACAGATTGTCTTGAGGGAGATCATGCGGCATGTGCGGGATGGCTGAGGGATCAGGCCTAGCCAGCATGGGTTCATGAAGGGCAGGTCCTGTTTGACCAACCTGATCTCCTTTTATGATATAGTGACCCATCTGCTGGATGAGGGAAAGGCTGTTGATGTGGTCTACCTAGACTTCAGCAAAGCCTTTGACACTGTCTCCCATGGTATTCTCCTGCAGAAGCTGGCAGCCCGTGGCTTGGACAGGTACATTCTTGGATGGGTAAGGAACTGGCTGGAGGGCCGGGCTCAGAGAGTGGTGGTGAATGGAGTTAAATCCAGCTGGCGACCAGTCACGAGTGGTGTTCCCCAGGGGTGGGTGCTGGGGCCTGTCCTCTTCAATATCTTTATTGATGACCTGGATGAGGACATTGAGTGCACCCTCAGTAAGTTCGCAGACGACACCAAATTGGCTGGGAGTGTGGATCTGCCTGAAGGTAGCGAGGCCCTGCAGAGGGATGTGGACAGGCTGGAGAGCTGGGCTGAAGCCAGGGGGATGAGGTTCAACAAGACCAAATGCCAAATCCTGCACTTTGGCCACAACAACCCCAGGCAGCGCTATAGGCTTGGGGCGGAGTGGCTGGAAGACTGTGTTGAGGAAACAGACCTGGGGGTACTGATTGATGCTCGGCTGAACATGAGCCGACAGTGTGCCCGGGTGGCCAAGAAGGCTAACGGCATCCTGGCTTGCATCAAAAACAGTGTTACTAGCAGGAATAGGGAGGTAATTGTCCCCCTGTACTCGGCACTGGTGAGGCCGCACCTCGAGTATTGTGTTCAGTTTTGGGCCCCTCACTGCAAGAAAGACATTGAGGCCCTGGAACGTATTCAGAGGAGGGCTACGAAGCTGGTGAGGGGCCTGGAGCACAGGCCTTATGAGGAACGGCTGAAGGAGCTGGGATTGTTCAGCCTGGAGAAGAGGAGGCTCAGGGGAGACCTTATAGCACTCTATAACTTCCTGAAGGGAGGTTGTGGTGAGCTAGGGGTCAGCCTTTTCTCTCGTGTAGACAGTGATAGAACTAGAGGCAATGGTTTCAAACTGCGCCAGGGGAGATTCAGGCTGGACATTAGGAAATATTACTTCTCGGAAAGGGTGGTCAGGCACTGGAATGCACTGCCCAAGGAGGTGGTGGAGTCACCGAACATGGATGTGTTCAAGAGACGTTTGGATGTTGTGTTGAGGGATAGGATTTAGCTGGGGAGTATTGGTGATGGTTGGACTGGATGATCTTTCAGGTCTTTTCCAACCTTGATAATGCTGTGATTCTGTGATTACTTACAGAGTTATTTAAATGCCTGCAAGTAAGAAGAGGTACAACAATTAGGCTAGCTTGTTTAAAAAAAAAAAAAAAAAAAAAAAGATAAATTATGAAAAATGTACATTAATACAGTCAGAAAGCCACATGTGAGAAGCTCCTCTTCTTTTGTGGCTGTGTAATAGCAGCCTTGCCTTGAGAAGCAGTAATAAATCTCTCCAGTAAGGAGAGTCCCTATGCATCAGCCTAGGAACAACAAAACAATGGCCAGTGTTTGTCAGACTGTTGCAAGAGAGCTTTAGGTTCAATACAGATTAAAAACAGTGATTGGATGTGTTTTCTTTGTACACAATGTGTTTTTGTGAACTTCGCATACAAAGGTCCAATTGCTCCTTGTCTATACTTTGCATGCTCTTCGGGACTAATTTGCAAGGATCTCACTGTGAAGGCTCTTGCTCATCCACTTATTGCAGCAAGTTTACTATATTACTTTCTTTCCACACAGTAAATCCGGGACTCTTACACTCTAACCTTAAAACAGTTTTCCCCAACGAGTGCTGAAAGTAATAAAAAGGATATATCTGCACAGATAATTTAAAGAAACTATTGTAGGAAATTTGTTTTAGCCACTAAATGTGATACACTCCCTGATAAAACTCAGTTTAGGTATAAATTGTTAAATCATGTGGCATGCATGAATTCAAAAAATAAAGATGCAAACAGAAGTGTCAATGAGTACTTCTAGCTCTTGAAAGGACTGTTTGAATTAAAATGAGAGGCTCTGTAAGGTACAAAGAAAGCCCAAGGAAGGAAATGTCAGCTTGTATGTCACATGAGAGTGCAGCTTGCTGGTAGTTGCAAAAGTAATTCTTATCTCATGACAGAAAAAAATAATGAACAGAGTGACTCTGGTGGAGGTCAAAACAAGAACACTTTTCATGGAAATTGAGCCCCGCTCTTTAGGTTGTTATAAACATTAATATAAGGCAAAAGAAATAATTGTTAACATGTTGACTGTTAAGCATGCTTCCACATGTTAACATCTGATACATGTGTGGAAAATGTCTATTATCTAGAACATTGTCATTCTCATTGCTGCAAGGTACCAATAAGTTAATGTAGCAAGCAGATCAACAAACTGTCATATCCAATGTCCTGTTCAATTACACAATTATTGCACACAATAACTTAATTCTCTACCAAGAAAATCACTAAAAATGAATTTCCATTAATTATATATGAAAACAAAAGCTCAGTCATCATTAACAATGATTTTAAGTGAAAATTTGCCTATCCGTTCTTGTAATCAGTTAATAGTGCAAACTATTGAGCTAGATCCTCAGCTGCTATAATTGACTAAGGTGTACTGAATTTGTTTATCTACAGTTATGGGCTAAAAAGTGTATAATAAGATCCTTTCTTGCTGATTTAACCGTTTTTTTCTTTATTCATAAGACAAGTTCATACAACATTTGGGAAAATATGTTCAAAATTTATTTTTATTAGCTTTTGTGTACAAGATAAAATATTACTGCTGTAATGTTCATAAAAAGGATCTGAGCTATCTAGTTTCCCCATAATCTCAATGGGTTTTGGATCATCATTCTGCATGAAGTGAAAGGATTTCAGATCTAGATTTTATGCACTTAAGAATACAGTAGCCTACTAGTTTATTAAGTTGATAAGAGTGTAAAATCTCTTCAATTTGCTGTGTTTTATTGTCTGTTTGCAAGTAGGTTTTCTTTGTTGTTGCTGGATTTTTATTTTTCTCTTAGGGAAAAGATACTGTAAAGCATGTTATGGACTCTAGTAGGATAATAAAACAGAAAAAAATATTTCAAATACAATGCATTGCAAGAGGATTTTTGAATGTGTACTATCAGGACCTGAATACATGTTAGAAGGAGTAAGAAATATAACTTTTTTAAAAATATATATATCTATATATTGTTTATTGTTTTGCATCCAGAGCATTCTGTTACAAACAACAATTAAAATACTTTTTTGCTTTTTGTTCATTTGCCTGTTGAGGCTACTATTCCAGTTTCAGCTCTTAAGCACTGATATAACTACATAGTAAATTCTAGTGCATTTACTTTAGACAATTGCCTCCAATCTTTCAAACTTGTACATATTATCTAGTTTCATAGTTGTTTACAGTTAATATGGATATCATTTGTGTTTCACAGTTTACACTGATGGCTTATAAATACAGAAAGCTCAGTGAAACTTTATTCCTTTTAGTAAGATAAGTAGAAGCAACAGTTAAGCATGCAGATAATATATTCAGTGGTTTAAGTGTCATCTAAGCCTCTCTCTTACTGTACCTTCCCAGTTGGATGAGGAGAGCTTATCTATGGCTGAATACTCTAACATTCCCTGGCTGCTTCAGTACACAGTTGCACTCCACCCTTCTCTGTGATCTTACCTGTATTTTGCACCAGGAGTGAGTTTCAAAAAAAAAAAAAAAAATGCTTTTATAAATATATCAATGTCAAAAGAAGAACCAAGGATAATTCTCATCCTATACTTGATGCAGCAGGGAATGTGGCCACTGAGGACAAAGCTGAGGTCCTCAATGCCTTCTTTATATCTGACTTTAATAGCCAGACCAGTTATCCTCTGGGCATTTTATGCCCTGATCTGGAAGTCTGGGATGCTCAGAATATACCCCCAGCGATTCAGGTGGAGACAGTCAGAGAGCTCCTCCTCCATCTGGACTGAACCGACAGTGTGCCCAGGTGGCCAAGAGGGCCAATGCCATCCTGGAGTGCATTAGGAATAGTGTGGCCAGCAGGAGCAGGGAGGTGATCATCCCCCTGCACTCAGCACTAGTGAGGCCGCACCTTGAGTACTGTGTTCAGTTTGGGGCCCCTCACTACAGGAAAGACATTGAGGCCCTGGAGCATGTCCAGAGAAGGGCAATGAAACTGGTGAGGGGCCTGGAGCACAAGTCCTATGAGGAGCGGCTGGGATTGTTTAGTCTGGATGTTAGTATGATTCCTGTATCTTTCTGTCAAGATAGGAGTTCAAGAGGCAATCACTTGAAAAACAGGAAAATAAATAAACCCCCTAAAATCCACTGGCCTTTGTATGGTGCAATGAAACTAAACTAATTGTTGCCAGGATTGTTTATCTAGCTTATCAGCAGAGAAATATCTGTGTGTCTTTTCAATATGAGTCCATCTCTAACTTTGCTGAATTTACTTTTCCCTTTCTCGTATGTCACTATCTGAACCTACAATTTCTCTATATTCTTAAACAGATCTGCTTCTTGTTGCTGTTGGTTCAAGTATCAAACAGTTTGGTCTGTTTCACTTGAAGACTGTATTTCTGTTTATATTATACATCTATATTTCTTCAATTAAAGATTAATTTCACTCATAGAAAAATCTCAATATAAGTACTTATAATTGCTTAGAACATCAATTTATTAATGTGATTTAAGTACATGCACAGTTCTTTCACTGAGATAAGGCTGGAAATATACATTAGAAGATATAAATATTATATATTATTCATTGTCAGTGTCACATACATGCAACTAACAAGAGTTTTTTTTTCTTTTTTTTTTCTGCCTTTCATTCAATAAATCAAAAATATTAAATTTGTTAGAGAGATACAACTCCATTCTTCACCAAATTTCTACAATAATAGCTTTATATAAACCATGAATTCTATTTTTTGCAGATGGCATTTGTCATTTTTCTTCACAGGTGTGATACTGGACTTAAATGTGACAAATGTGGGGCTTGAAGGGATTTTTAAGAGGTTAAGGAACATTTATTAACATTTTTGTACACATGTAAGTTTTCTATAGTTTCAATGTAACAGATTTTTAATGCTAAGAACACTTGTTCTTAGCTGTTTGAGCATTGGACATGCTTTCCTGTGAACTTCTGAGTTTTTTTGAGGATGTGTTCATCACCAGACATCTAATAACTAAACATTTGTAATCAGTAAATACTTGAGTATGGTCTTGAATAGTGAAGGTCAACTTAAATAATGTGTATAAATTTCTCTTTAATGTTTTCTTTTTTCATTCTTGCATTAAATCTTTGTCAGAAACATGACTTACTCGCATAAACATTCAACTTCCATACATAAAATACTAGCCAAAGCTGTTTCTAAAGTATCTTCCTTTTCTTTTACATCTCTGCTCAGTTTTCTTAATCTGTTTAACTAGTCCCTCAAGAGTAGATTTATTCACTTAATGAGTTATTTATTTATAAAGAAGTTTACAAACTTCCAGTTTAGAAAAGACAATGTTTATTCACTTCATATATGGAGTTTATTTCTTATGAGCTGAAATAATAACTATAAACCTTATTTTAAATATCTGTAAGGTAGGACACTGCATTTTTTTCAGATATAGAGGCTACCATTATTGCAGACAGAAATGTAGCCAGCAAAGTTTCAAAGTTTATATCCTTTATCTGTCAGCTACCTAAATGTGCAAGTCTAGGTTTCTAAAGCCAACAAGTTGTCCTAAAATGTTCTGTTTGTACTTAAGTTGCCACTTCAGGGCAATATGAGACTCGAGTAATCTTTGTGCTTATCATTCAGTTTTATACATATTTCTTAGGGACCCTATGGTATACAAAGTGATCATAGCTATCTACAATTAATCACCTGAAAAACAGAAAATTGGACATCTCTATATGAGATACTTGTCTAAAATCTCCTTACAGTAAAAAAAAAAAAAATGTAGCAATCACTTCTAGACTACAAGACGTTTAAATCTAATATTGGAAAGAGTTCAGACAAATTTCTTATTTTTCCTTCTATCTGGAAAGACTGTACTTCTGGCTCACAGATAGACGTTATGCTATGGCCATAGGAATTGGACTCAGTGATGCTTGTGTGTTCCATTCAAATCAGAATATTTGATTCTATGACTTCTCTTTTCCACAGTCATATCGGAGGATTATACAATGCATATCATAGTAAGAATATTCGTTATCTTTCCACGGTTTACAATAGGCAAAATAAAAATATTCTTTGAAATGTCTTCCACAGAGGCACAGGTATTCATAAAGTGTAATAAATTCTAGCTATCAATCCAAATACTTTTCAGATAGAAAGAAAAATAAGGAAGAAATGAGTCTCACTTATGCAGCACTGTGTCCTTGATTGATTGCTTGATTCATTCATTCATCCATTCATTCCCTCTTTCATTCATCCATTCATTCATTTTTTGCTTAAAGTAGTAGGTAAGCAAGCTTATTTTTTCCTACTGGGAAGAAAACCTTAATACATATTTACCAATAAAATAAGCACAGTGTTAAGACCTCAGGTTCCTTTCTGTTGTGATACATTACAGTCTTAAAAAGACCACAACAGGAAAACCACAGCGTAGAATTACTGTTATTTTTGATGTGTCTTAGTGCAAATTATTGACACAAACAAGTATGAATTAGTAAAGACTTTATTTAGAACACAGACCTAAGCCATGCTTTACTGCTGTGTCACTTTTCTCTTGTATAGATTTATACAACATCATTGCCATAAAACTTCAGATAAAGAGATAGCTATGCAGAAATAGAACAAATTTCTGCATTATTCTGAAGTACTCTCTGTTTTCTTCTGAATGTTTTAGAAGTGAGATAAATTTATAACACCACTTTACAATTTTCCATGTTATTACTAAGTGAGCATATCATAAAGCCAAGGCAAAGAGAATAGCTTTGTCTCAGGAATCTGTTACAACAAGTTCAATTAGCTCAGGTGGATTTATGTTCTGGCATATCTGTTTTGGTTCTTTATTTGTTTGTTTGTTTTTTAATTAAAATTATCTATTTGTCCCTCATATTCTGTTGGGTGGACTACAATATTTTAGTGTTAGTATTAGTATTATATTTTCTAATTTAGCTTTTTATTATATGAAATCTTAGAATCATAGAATCACAAGGTTAGAAATGACCTAGAAGATCATCTAGTCCAACCGTCTTCACATCACCACTGCTACCACAAACACTAAACCAGGTCTCACAGCTCCTCATCCAGACGCCTCTTGAACACTGCCAGGGACGGTGACTCTACCATCTCCCTGGGCAGGCCATTCCAGACCACTCTCTGAGAGAAAAAGTTCTTCCTTAAGTCTAACCTAAACCTCCTCTGATAAAACCTGAGGCCATTTCCCCAGGTCCTGTTTGTTGCCTGGGAGAAGAGGCCAAACCCCTCTTCACCACAACCTCCCTTCAGGAAGTTGTAGAATGCAATGACGTCTCCCCTGAGCCTCCTCTTCTCCAGACTAAACAATCCCAGCTGCTCCTCATAGGACTTGTGCTCCAGGCCCCTCGCCAGTTTCATTGCCCTTCTCTGGACACGCTCCAGGGCCTCAGTGTCTTTCCTGTAGGGAGGGGCCCCAAACTGAACACAGTACTCAAGGTGCGGCCTCACCAGTGCTGAGTGCAGGGGGATGATCACCTCCCTGCTCCTGCTGACCACACTATTCCTAATGCACTCCAGGATGGCATTGGCCCTCTTGGCCACCTGGGCACACTGTCGGCTCATGTTCAGCTGAGCATCAACCAGCGCCCCCAGGTCCCTTTCCTCTTCACAGTCATCCAGCCACTCGTCTCCAAGCCCATAATTCTGCATGGGATTGTTGTGGCCAAAGTGTAGGACCCAACACTTGGCCTTGTTGAACCTCATCCCATTCACCTCAGTCCAGCAAACCAGCATATCTGAATCCCTCTGAAGGGCCTCTGATGGACACAAAAGGGCGGATCGACACCACCTCCCAACTTGGTATCATCTGCAAATTTACTGAGGGTGCACTCAATCCCCTCATCTAGGTCATCAATAAAGATATTAAACAAGACAGGCCCCAGTACCGACCCCTGGGGGATGCCACTCGTAATGGGTTGCCAGCTGGACTTCACTCCATTAACCACCACCCGTTGGGCATGGCCCTCTAGCCAGTTTCTTACCCAAAGGAGTGTGTGCCTTATCTTACATGCATCTTTTACATTTCATTCAAGAAAATTTATTCTTCTCTTGTGCACTGTATAAGCTGTACAGAATGTATAAATGTGTAAGAAACAGAAAATCATAGGGAAAAAAAAAATCAGTTTTAATACCTGTTGGAAGACTTCTCTCTTGTAGTTGTTTTGTTGCCTCTTGCAAGCAGATGGATAACTTAAATAGTAAGTGCCTCATTAAATGTAGTGGCTTTGGCAAGCTAGTGTCTCTCTGACAGGTTATAATGGCATACGTTGTTAAGTTGCCAGCTTAACTAGTTGCCAACTCTTACTAGTGTAAGCTACAGAACAGTAGCACCGTCATTTTCTTAAGCTGCCCTATTTTTGCTATGGCATTAGTTTATATCCTTGTTTTAAATAAAACATCTGTCTTTATGACTACAACCAAGATGAAGAATACTGATTGTATACCACAGTAAGAAAACATCAGTATTTTGTTATTTATCCAGATAAATATGTAGACAATTTAAAAAAAAATAAAATGAAATTAAAAATAATCTTTTAAGCTTCAAATCCTATACTAAATATTTTTCCTTATATTTGAAAACTACAGTATTTTATATAATAGTATTAAGTTTAATAAATAACTAACTGATTAAAACATGAGTAAATATCTTAATTACCTTGTCATTTAGTTTTTGTTTTCAGTTATCTTAGTCTTTTAAATTAATTCATAATATTTCTACTATGATTTCAGCTACAGTATTTTCTGATTAATGCTAAATTGACTAACTCATTATTTCACCAACTAGGAAATAAGAGAAATATGAATATTTTTTTCTACTAACATAATATTAAAATAAAGTTTAATTACATTGTTTACTTCTAGAAAATAGCATGCATCTATCTAAAATCTACAGTGGTTTTATAATCAAATTGCCAATTAAGCCTCTTATTTCTATTTCAACAGTTTTGTCATCTTTGTGAAACTATCAAGGATATGTTTCCTTCTCATGTATAGGTTAGAACAGTAACTGAAGAACATAACCAGAAACTTTTGATACAGAAAATATTGATTGAGATTTTATATAAATTCCCCTAAGCACATTCTATATCCCAATAGCATTAAAAAAATAAAAAATAAAAATAATAATAATAAAAAAGTTTAGAACAGATAAAATGTAAAACAATTTAACAACTTTATCTTTTTTTTTTTTTTTAATTGACAATTAAAAGATGTGGGCTCCACTTTTAAAATCATGTCCACAATTTAAAAGTATTTACCTGAAAATAGTAGAAAAAGTATGATATCCATTCTATATGCTTTTAAAAGGAAAAGATACTCTACAAATTAATAATTACGCAACCAGAAAAAATGTGTTTCTGGAGGGAAAAGGTGGAATAAAATTGAACTTTTAGGATGTCTGAACAGTTATCATTAAAAGATCTGTGTAATGGAATTCATTTGAGTTGATTGGGAAATGATAACTAAAATGGAATTGATGAAATGTGAACTTATGTACACATTTAAAAAAAAAAAAAAAAAAAAAAAAACCACTTCACAAGACCTTTAGCAGGATTCCTTTTTGTCAGACAGTACTCTGAAGATACAAGGCTTTAAATTAAAGCCCTAAATTTAAGCCTTTATTTTGAATATCAAACATGACATATAGCTCCATAGTATAAAGGTATAAAGATTAGTTGAAAAGTATCAGGGAGAAATCAAGAATTTGGGAGAAAGATTTTTGCCATCTTTCAGACCCCAGTTGAGGCTACATCATAATGTAGATATTTTTTATCATACTTTTTCTCTTTTGCATGATTAAGGAGCAAACACATTTCAACTTGATCAATTTGTTGTCACTCATCTAGGAAAGTAGACCAACTGCTTGTGTACATCTAGAAATAAAGAAGTTATTTAATCATTCCAGTATTTTCACTTTTACTGAAATGCAAAGCTATTTGAAAACATAATAATCTTTATTTTGTCAGCAATAATGTAAATATAGGATTTCATTTCTTCAAAAAATGCAATGATGTTTTTTCCTAATCTGCCATTTGTTGAAGGTAATATGTAAATTTAAGCTGAATTTAGTATGTCTCCCAAAGAATCCTTTGAACTTTGAGTTCAGCACTTAGCTCAGTACCATAAAAATCATAGATCTGACTGCAGGATGACTAGCATGATCTATTAATGAAGAATATGTTTATGACTCCATATTGGATAACTGAAGGTGAAAAATGCATGTGTCAGTCACAGATTTTGGCTGAGCTACTGTAAAATAAAAAGAACAGAAGGCTGACAAGTGTGACATCCCCAAGCCAAGAAGGCTTTCAAGGAGCTCTTTCATTTCATACTACTATATGAAACACACATATAAATAAATAAATAAATAAATAAATATATATATATACACATACATACATATATACATATATATATTTTAAATAAAATATAAAAGTGGATCCAAGACTGAAGAGGAAGAAATTGCCATTGACCCAATTTCTCTTCAGGAAGACCACGGCTGTGGATCTTTGGATTCAGAGAATCCTTGAAAGTTTAAATATAACATGAGAGAAAAGGACTTAGTACCAAAAACTATAATACATTTCAATTGTATTACTGACTGCAAATGCTATCTTCAGTTTAACTGAAATAACAACAACTTCATTACATCTTAATCAATCTGTTAAAATATTAATTAGAATAATAAAAAATATCTGTCCCATATATAAGAAAGATTCTTTTTTTTTTTGCTCTTAACAAGATTTTAAGTGTAACACTGAAGGAATGAGAATATTTCTAATGTAAATGCTATCAATTCTTTTATCCTATTTATCACTAAATTGTCCTATCTATGTGAAAAGAATCATATTTCATTCTTCACAATGATCCTTTTTATGATATAGTAAGTTTAAGATTGTTTGAACCAGTTTACAAAAAGAGGAAGTCAAGGGAAGAGATTGTCCTGATCTGCACTGGAATGGCGTGTCTTTACTGTGTGCAGTTTTGGACACCACAGTACAAAAAGGACTTAAAAAAACATATGAGGAGCAGTTTACATCCGTTAGTTTCTTCAGCCCAGAGAAGAGGAGACTGAGGAGAGACCACATTGCAGCCTATAGCTTCCTCACAAGGAGTGGTGAAATAGGTGCTGATTTGTGCTCTTCGCTGATCAGTGACAGAGCTTGAAGGAGCACCATGAAGTTGTCATAGGGGAGGATCAGATGGATATCAGGAAAGCGTTCTTCACCAAGAGGACGTTTAGACACTGGAATAGGCTGCCCAGGGAAGAAGCCACAACACTTATCTTGCCAGAGTTCAAGTATCTGGATAACAGTCTCGGACATACAGTTTGATTTTTGGCTGATCTTATGTGGATCCAGGAGTTGAACTTGCTGGTTCTCATGGGTCCTTTCCAACTTGGGATATTCTGTGATTCTACGATTCTATGATTGTTTAGCCTGTAGAAGAGAAGGCTTCAGAGACCTCATTGTTGTCTTCCAATATCTAAAGGAGGCCAATATGAAAGATGGAGAGAAACTTTTTATCAGATAGTGTAGAGATAGGGCAAGTGGTAATGATTTTGGACTTGAAGTTAGATTGAGATTAGATATTAGGAAAAATTATTTACTATGGGGGTTGTGAGGCACTAGAACTATTTGCCCAGATAAGCTGTGGATACCCCATTCCTGGAATTGTTGAAGGCCAGGTTGGATGAGACTTTGGGCAACCTGATCTGGAGGAATCTGTCCCTGCTTATACCAAGGTGGTTGGAACAAGATGACATTTAGTGTTCCTTCCAAACAACACCAATTTATGATTCTATGATTTACCCACAGAGGTAGCGGATACCCTGTCCCTAGAAACATTCAAGGTCAGGCTGGGCCAAGCTCTGAGCACACTGATCTAATTGTAGATGTGCGTGTTCATTGCAAAGGAGTTGGAGTAGATTACCTTTAAAAGTCCCTTCCAACTGAAAGAATTCAATGATTACATTAAAAAGCAACTTATTATCCTTACCAGATCAGTAGAGAAGTTCATGCTAGTTATCCTGCAGTCAGATCTATGATTTCTATGGTACTGAGCTAAGTGCTGAATGCAGAGTTCAAAGGATTCTTTAGGAGACATAACGGTTTATATGAAATGAATGTTTTCTTTTGAAACTCTTTGCACATACACGTGTATGTGTATTTGAATTAAAATGAGAAAAAAAATGAGAATGCAAAATTAGCTTATATCAATAATTGAATTTCTTTTAAAACATGTGTCTTTAAAATTCACTATGGAAATTTGAATTCACAGATCATAAGGGTGGAAATTAGGAAATCTCCTGCCCCTCATTGATCACTACTCGATTGAGTTATTTTGATATCTGTTGTTGAGCAATTTATAGCCTGAGGAATTACTGTTACTTTGTGCAGCAGCTGCAGAAGCAGGTGTTGGATTTGCTTTAGTGGCATGCATCCAAAAAAAAAAAAAAAATTAAATACAAAACAAAAATTATTTCTCAGTTGTTGCCAAGTTTTTGTCCAATGTTTTCCATCTGCTGGAAACATTTCAATTTGTAATCACTTTTTTTCTTTCTGTCTGTCTTTTTAATGCTTTGGGCCTTTGCAGTCATGTTTATTTCTTAATGTTTCTATGTCTGACAGCCAAATTTCATTTTGAGAGCTTTCTTACATCACATAATCTATTGTTGGAACTCTCTACAAGCATGATTAAGAAATACTTTGGGTGGGTACCTATTGAAACTGACCAACAACTATGGTAACTATGGTAAAATGTTCAGGTCTGTTGTTGGAATAAAAAGTAGTAGGATCTTAATCCTTTGAAATGTCATAATTTTGAAGTTAAACAATAATATACAGTCTTTGCAGGTAGCTTGATCTGAGTGAAAACATGAGTGGAAAAATATTAGAGAAATTAAGAATAATTTTCTAAAAAATATTTTCCAATTAGATTTTCAGTCCTAGAAAAATTCTTCAAAAGCTAAATATTCTGTCCTACTGATTACATGGAATCATAAACAAGCAATTTTCTAGCATCTTGAAGATCACACTGATGAATACAAATTTAAAAGCTCACCATAAAATTAAGGTAATTAAATTATCATAAATTTGTCCAAAGCAAATGATTAATGAGATTTAGTTTGATACTTTTTACTTCTTGGCTGCAAATTCTATGAATCCATACCTTCCTCATGATATTCTATTGTATGCTGACCATACATGTGTGCCTTTTTATTGTAAAAGTAGCAAAATCAAGTAATGTTTTTGATAAGATGTTTAGGATGCTGTAATGTTTTTTTGTTTTGTTTTGTTTGTTTGTTTGTTTTCTGTAATAGAAGTTCAGCCATACTTGTGATAATGATTCTATTTTTTATTTATTTTTATTATTATTTATTTTTATATATTATGCTTATTTGGGGATTGAAATGACTATAACATACAATTATAACAAATATCAAAACTGCAATATCTAGCACAGAAATGTCAAAATCTCCTAGAAAAAGAAAAATATGATTGTATTCTCTATTTCCATATTTTCTTCCTGGGGGGGGGGAAGACAGTAAAAAGTGCTAAGACCAACAAAAAAAGAGAAAAGAAAAACGAAAAATAAAGACAATTAGATGACAGCTGATGGCAACATTCTCTGTCCTAAGGACAAGTGAGATTCTGATATGTTGAGTTATGAAATTGTATTGTTGCAGATGCATATGAATGTATTGACAATAAAATTGCATATTCTGATATTGAGCAAGTTCACTTTCTCTAAGAAAGCATAGCTTGCAATCCATTTATCACAGTGTAGGTTTGGGTAAGGCAATATAGTGACACAGTTAGAATTGGTGGTGCTCACCTTCAAGCTAGAAAGATCGTGAAAATTTTGTGGTGACAGAATGCCTATCTTATCTGCATAAGAAAATATTCACTGTAACTGTCTTAGTGCACTTAAGAAAGATAGAAAAGACAGTTTTTTGAAGTATTTCACTGACAGAAGGTCAATATGATAATAGTTTGCTTTCATAGTAGAAGCTCTTTAAAATGGTTAGAGCTTCTGATTTCTGAAACAACATAGTTAGAACTTAAAATAACCACTGTGCAACTGCAAGAACTACAGAACTATACAGGAAAAAAAGACAAACCAAACCAAACCAAAATCAAACCAAACCAAAACAAACAAACAAAAAAAAAAAACCCACAACACTATACAATGGTTGGTGTGTAAGACAAGTTTCAGATTCAGCTTGTCTTCCTCCACTGGTCATGTATGCATCCCCTTGACATACTTTAATGTTCTTCTTCAGTACTAACATCTTCTAAATGCTTCAAACTGGTTTTGCCATGTGGAAACTTTACTTCTCTTACAAGTGAAAATGCATCTACAAGGAAAGATTTTCTGTGTTTCTGTCACGGTCATAAAGAAATTATAGTACGAAAAAAAATTATTTGTACTCTACCCCAAAAGACCATTTGTCCTTCAAAATATCTCAGAAGAATAGTCATGACTGAAAAAGCAAGTGCCTAATATTTCTTAAGTAGTACTATATATTGCTAAATACTTTCCCCTGCCAATTTTAATAATTAGAGAAGCTCTTAATATTATTGAAATAATGAGAGCTCTTCACAGTTGTGATTTTTCTGTCCACTCATTTTGTCTCCTCTGGGATTGGTACTCTCATAATTTATGGCCTAGAAACATCGTGCTTTACTGTCTGTCATTTCTACTGCCTTTTTAAATTAAAAGATTTCCTGTCTGTCACCTCAATTTATTCTAAGAACAGGAATGTTCAGACTTCCAGAGTATGTATTGTCTTCTTTCTCTCTCTTTACTGCCTGAATGACAGTGACAATGTCAGCAGTTTCATCTCCAATTTATAACTTTCATTTACTCCTGTTTCATGAGATATCAGAGTAGGCCTTGCAGGAGATGACAGATTCACAGAATCACATTGTTTTAATCAATCTCTATAGACACCTGAAGGGAGGGTGCAAAGAGAATGAAGCCATGATCTTTTCAGTGATACTCAGCAACAGGACAAGAGGCAAGGCGTATAAGCTGAAACACAGGATATTCTGTCTAAACATCAGGAAGCACTTCTTCACTGCTTGCATGATGACACCTGTTATAAGTCACCTAGAGAGGTAGTGGAATCTCCCTCCTTGGAGATATTAAGAGGACATCTGGACATGGTCCTTCCTGGGCAAGCTTCTTCAGTTGCCGCTGCTCGAGTTTGAGGGCTGGACTGGATGACTTTCAGAGGTCCACTCTGACCCCAACCATTTTGTGATTTTGTGATTCATTTAGTCTCTTATTCTCTTCCCCATCCTACATCAAGGGAGTGAGTGGGCAGTTATATGGTGATTAATACCCTAATGGAGTGTTTTGGTTTAATGCAGATAGGCAGTTAAGTACCTTATTTCCACTTTCTTACTCTCACTTCTCAGGGAACAAGGAGTGGGAAATGAGATGGAGAAAAGAACTGAAATAGGAGCTGTTTAATGGAGGATAATAATAATAATAATAATAATAATAATAATAATAATAATAATAATAATAA
>JAPSGF010000127.1:853883-880267 GCA_035772895.1 Perdix hodgsoniae
AATAATAATAATAATAATAATAATAATAATAATAATAATAATAATAAATAGAAGTCTGAACAGAATAAAAAGGAAAATATATATATATTCACTACATCCCATCAGCAAGCAATATTCAGTTATGTCTTGTGAAGTAGGATATAATATGCATAGTGGTTGCTCAGGAACACATATGCTTTCATAAATAAGAATGTTCCCTTCTCTTTCTTCCCCTCCAGCTTATATTACTGAGCATTAATTCCTAAAATATAAAATATCCATTTGGTTGTTTTGGGTCAGCTGTCCTAGGTATGTCCCCGCTCCACCTCTTGACCACCCAGAGCTTACTGGCTTTTGCAAGAAGAGACAGAGAGCCTAGAGAGACAGCCTTGATGCCGTGAAAGCAGTGCTTGGCAATAACCAAAACACTAGTATGCTATCTATGTTTTTCTATCTATGAATAAAATGCATAACACTATATGGGCTGCTGTGGGTAAAGTTAAGTTCATTCAATCCAGATCCTATAAAAGGAGTTAGCTCACAATGCATGTTGACTGAGAATGTAGATAAAGAATATTCATGCAGAAACGATGACCCTGCAGAGAATAAAGACTGAGCTCCATGCTGCCAGGAATAAATAAGATGGCAGAGACATTGATGAAAGGAGCAATAGAGGAATGACAAGAAAGACAAGAAGTATGTGCCTTCTGGCAGCAGTTGGAGAATTCCATTTCGACTGCATATCTGCAGTTTCAGAAGAGACAGAGAATCATTTCATGGAATCAAATAATAGTTTGGGCTTCACAAGACCTTAAAAATCACCTAGTTCCAACCCTTGCCATAGGCAAAGACAATTCCCATTAGATCAGTTTGCTAAATGCCCCATCCAACATGACCTTGAATTGTTCCAGACATAGGGCACCCACAATTTCTCTGTGAAACTTATTCCAGTTTCATTCCAGCCTCACTAACCTGTTTTATAAAGAATTAACTTCTAGTATCTAAACTAAATCTCTTTAGTTTTAAATGACTCACTCTCATTCTAGAGCTATTAGATCATGTAAGAGGGGCCTCTCCATCTGTTTATAAAATTCTTTAAAGTATTGAAAGGCCTCAGTGAAGTTTTGTTCTGAGATTGGAAGCACCAGTGACAGCTGAGGTTCAGGCAAGTGTATGAATTACAGTTACAAATGACAATGACTGGAAAGTTTGTCCTGAATGGGATGGGAGCAACCATCTTCTAGACTGACTTGATGTCTCAGGAGATCTGTTATTTTGTGGGTGTTAAGATATAGAATGCTGCTGAGAGATTGTTAAGGTTTTTCCTGTCCTGAGACTATTAGCTCATGCAGTTCATCTAAGCAGGCATCAGGGCAGAAAGACAGAACTTGAGCATATCACTATGTGAGAGAAGGACATGGTACCATGTTGCTTAGTGAGGCAGGTGACCTTATGACGATGGCAAAAGCAGAATTACTCAATGATTTTTTAACCTTAGTTTTCATTGACAAGGTCTGCTCTCAGGCCTTCCTCATTGCTTTACTTAGTTGCAGAGCTTGTAAAAGTGAAACTGTTCCCACTGTAAGTATGTTAATTTAAAGAGTGCTTATGTAAATTGGAGTTAAGAAATTCCAAATGATCAGACAGGATGTGTGCAATATCGCTGAGGGAGATGTCCAAAATCATCACAATAAGTTTTTCTAGTCTCTTTGGAAGTTTTAGACAATGACAGAATCATAGAAGCACAGAAGCACAGAAGCATAGGATCACAGTATCATAGGGGTTGGAAGGAACCTCCAGAATCATCAAGTCCAACCCCCCTGCCAAAGCAGGTTCCCCACATCAGGTCGCACAAGTAGGTGTCCAGGCGGGTCTTGAATGTCTCCAGAGAATGAGACTCCACAACCTCCCTGGGCAGCCTGTTCCAGTGCTCCGTCACCCTCACCATAAAGAAGTTCTTGTGCACATTTGTGTGGAACTTCCTATGCTCCAGTTTCTGGCCATTTCCCCTTGTCCTGTCTCCACACACTGCTGAAAAGAGTCTGGCCTCGCCACTCTGCCCTCCACACCTTAGATATTTCTAGACCTGGATTGGGTCCCCTCTCAGTCTTCTTTCCTTAAGGCTAAACAGACCCAGTTCACTTAGTCTTTCTTCACAGGGGAGATGCTCCAGGCTCTTCAGCATCTTTGTGGCTCTCTGCTGGACTCTTTCCAAGCGATCTCTGTCTTTTTTGTACCGGGGAGCTCAGAACTGGACACGGTATTCCAGATGAGGCCTTACCAGGGCAGAATAGAGGGGAAGGGTCACCTCCCTTGACCTGCTGGCCTTGTTCTTTTTAATGCAAACCAGAATGGCATTGGCCTTTTTGGCCACAAGGGCACACTGTTGGCTCATGGCCAACATGTCATCCACCAGGACATCCAGGTCCTTCTCTGCAGAGCTCCTCTCCAGCAAGTCATCCCCCAACCTGTACTGGTGTAAGAGATTATTCTTTTATATCATTGACTCAAAGTTTCCTGAGGAACAAGTACAGGCAAAGTCCTGGGTAAAGGTAGAGAAATCTTCTGTCTGGAGGACACTGATGGACATGTCCTGGCTAAGGGTTGTGAAATCCTTTAAAGAGCACAGATGGACAAGGCCGGGGGCTATGAGAGAGGGATAAGCTGCTGCTAATGGCCGGGAAACGGTCTTTTGTGTGGACTTATCTCGAGGAAGATGACCATTTCAGGAGGTACATACATGACTCTTGCTCAATCACCCAGGGATGTCATATAGGCAGGAAAAAAGGAGGATAACAGAAGGTCCAACAACTATGAGGATAGGTGTCTGACATCAGATCCCTCACTACAGACTGCATGCTGACGGTCTTCCCTGGGCCTGCTACCTGAGACCTTCTGCTTCCTCCCGGGCTTACTCTGTGGCTTCTTCCTGGACCCACCCAGTACCTGCACCCTCTCATTGTACAAGACTGGCCTCGCTACTCCCACCTGTCAACGGTTTATGGGCTGGTCCGGCCCAGTTCCGTGACCAGCAGGGCGGAGGGATCTGCGGATCCACGCTTCTGGGAAAGGGGAAGCAGGAGACCCCAAAATACTTGAAAACAACAGCACTGATCTGAGGTGGAACAAATGATTTTACTAAATATAGTATTAGTAAAATACAATGAGAGAGAGAGAGAGAGAGAGAGAGAGAGTCTGTTTGAATTGTATAGACCTCACCACAATGCTGGGGTGAGAAGTGCAGTCCAGTTGAGTGACTGAAGTACAGATGGTGAAGTGCAGATGGCGAAGCGCAGGCAGCGAAGCGCAGATAGCGAAGCGCAGGCGGCGGAGCGCAGATAGCGAAGCGCAGGCGGCGAAGAGCAGGCGAAGAAGAAGGATCAGGTGACCTTGCTTGGAGTTATATCCCCTTGCTGACCGCAAAGTCTCCTGGGGAAATGCAGTTCCTCTCCGACGGACGAACACTCGGCAGACACCAAACCCCACCCCCAATGCACCACATGATGTTATGGTGTGGAATACTGATGACCAAAAATCATAAAACCATGACACCACCCTTCAGCCTCAGACCATCAGGACAGCATGTAACGGGACTACGGCTGGATCCTCATCTTGACTATCCCCGCTTTACGCAATTCTTGCTTCTTCCTATCTTTTCTATCGCTCGGCTTCCCTTCCCCATCACCCCAATCCGTAATAGTGTCCATCCTCCCCTTTCCCCATTAATATTTGTAATAAACTGGTCAGACCAACATTTGAACCACTGTTTCTTAATCTCATGCCGGGTACATATATTTCAAAGAACTTCTCCCTCCTATAAATTGGAGTGAGACAACTGGTGCATGCAATTATTCCTCCCCAGATACAAGACTCTACACTTGCTTTTGTTAAACCTCATCTGGTTTCTTACTGCCCAGCTCTCCAGCCTATCCAGGTCTTGCTGAATGGCAGCACAGCCTTCAGGTGCGTCAGCCAATCCTCCCAACTTCAGCAGACTCCAACATCAGCAAACTTGCTGAGGGTGGGAGGGTGGCCACTATCCCCTCATCAAGATGATTGATGAAGATGTTGAACAAGACCAGACCCAGCACCAACCCCTGAGGAACACCGCTAGTTACAGGTCTTCAACCAGACTCTGCACCACCAATGACAACCCTCTGTGCTCTGCCAGTCAGCCAGTTCTCAACCCACCTCACTGTCCACTCATCTATCCCACACTCCTCAGCTTTGTTATAAGGATGTTATGGGAGACAGTATCAAATGCCTTGCTGAAATCAAGGTAGACTACATCCACTGTTCTCCCCCCATCCACCCAGCCAGTGACAACATCATAGAAGGCTACCAGTTTGGTCAAGCATGACCTCTCCCTGGTGAACCCATGCTGACTACTCCTAATAACCTCCTTTTCTTCCAGTTGTCTGGAGAGTGCATCCAGCACAAGCTGTTCCATTACCTTTCCAGGGACAGAGGTGAGGCTGACTCGCCTGTAATTACATGAATCTTCGTCCTTGCTCTTTTTGAAGACTGGAGTGACATTGGCAGTCCAGCCTTCAGGCACCTCCCACATTCTCCAAGACCTCTCAAAGATGATAGAGAGCTGTTCAGCAGTCAGCTGTGCCAGCTCCCTCAGCACCTGTGGATGCATCCTATCGGGTCCCATGGATTTATGAACATTCGTCTAGCCTAGGTGCTCTCAGATCACCTCTTCCCTGACTAAAGGGTAGTCTTCCATCCCCCAGACCCTCTCACTAACCTCCAGGGTCCCAGATTCCTGAGTGATAGCTTTTTCACTGAAGACAGAAGCAAAGAAGGCATTCAACATCTCTGCCTTCTCAGCATCCCCCATTACCAGAACACTCCCCTCACTTTGTAGGGGAGCCACACTCTCCGTAATCTTCCTTTTACTGTTAACATACTTAAAAAAGCCTTTTTTATTATCCAGATTCAATTCCAGGTGGGCTTTAGCCTTCCTCATTGCATCCCTGAAGGCCCTGACAGCATTTCTACATTATTCCCAAGTGATCATACTCTTTTTCCACATTTCATGGACCTTCTTCTTCCCTTTGAGTTTGTGCACGAGCTCCTTGCTCATCCACACAGATCTCCTGCCACCCTTTTCTGATGTATTGCTCACAGGGTTGCACTGATCCTGAGTTTAAATGCTGACCAGCTCTCACAGGCCCCCTTACCTTCTAACGCCCTAGTCCATGTGATAGCTCCAAGTAGGTCCCGGAAAAGATCAAAGTTGGCTCTCCCAAAGTCCAGGGTAGCAATCCTACTTTTTGTTTTGCTTTTTCCACTCAATATCTTGAACTCCACCATCTCATGATCACTACAATCCAAGCTGCCCCTGACCTTCACTTCCTTGACGAGCCCTTCCTTATTAGTGAGAATAAGGTCTAGCAACACCCTTCCCCTCATCGGTTCCTCCACCACCTGCATCAGAAAGTTGTCTTCAACACATTGCAGGAACCATCTGGACTGCATGTGCCTGGCCATGTTGCTTATCCAGCAAATATCTGGATAATTGAAGTCCCCCATAAGCACCAGTGCCTGGGATCGTGACGTTACTTCCAGTTGCTTATGGAAGGCCTCATCAACCTCCTCCTCCTGATCAAGGGGCCTGTAGTACACACCCAGAATAGTGTCAGCCATACCAGCCCATCCCTTAATTCTCACGTACTATCTCTCCACTGCTACACCACTCTCCCCCAGGTGGAGTTCAATATATTCTAGCTGCTCTCTCACATAAAGAGCAACTCCACCACTCCACCTTGCCAGCTGATTCTTCCTAAAAAGTATATAGCCCTACATGACAACATTCCAGTCATGCAAGCTGTCCCATCACGTCTCCATGATTGCTATGAGATTGTGGCCATGCAACTGCACGCAGATCTCCAACTCTTTCTGTTTATTTACCATACTGTGTGCATTGGTGTACAGACACTTTAGGGAAGCAGCATCCCCCTGCCCCTCTCCATCCCTTTGAACTCTACACTCATCACTCATCAAGCTCTGTTTTGAGCCTCAAACTACTCGCTCAACCCCAGTGCCCCTCATTTTGCCCCCTTCCCCCTTTTTACCTAGCTTAAACATCTTTCAATGAGTCCTGTCAGTTCCTGGTCTAGGACTCTTTTACCCCTTACAGACAGGTGGGTTCCATTTTCAGATGTCATGCCAGGTGCTGAGTAAATTGCCCTATGATCAAAAAAACAAAATTCTTGTGTCTGAGACATTTATTTCTGAGGAGGTTTTTTGTTTGTTTGTTTGTTTGTTTGATCCTCTCAGTATCCTCCCCTGCCCCTGAAGGGATAGAAGAGAAAACCACCTGCACACCCGCTCCACCAAATACTCTCCCCAGTCCCTTGAAGTCATTTTTTATAGCCCTCGGGCTTCTCTCAGCAGCATCTTCACTGCTGACCTGAACTACCAATAAGGGATAGTAATCAGATGGGCAAATAAGACCAGGAAGCTTTTTAGAGATATCCCTGACCCATGCCCTAGAGAGGCAGCACACTTCCCTGCAGGTTGGGTCAGGCCGACATATTGGGCCCTCAGTTCCTTTTAGAAGGGAATCACCTACAGCTAGCACCCTCATTTCTTTACTGGAGGAAGCAGTTTTGTTGTTGTCATTGTTTGTTTTAATGTTAAAATTACTGCATCAAATACTTGGCACATCCAAATTTGAATTTCAAGTCTGTTGCTTCCAGGGAAGAAATCCTTTTTCTACAATAGTTTTCAAAACTAATGTTTACATTACAGAAAATACAGATGTGAAATTCCAGTGAAATATTTATTCTTTGCTTGATTTCAGTTATAGTCAACTGAAATTTTAATACCACTTTTTCATAATTATATGTTATTCGATATGACAACATCTACATGATTGCATGATTTTGCAGCGTAAGCAAGATGTTTATAGAATCATAGTTGCTCAGGTTGGAAAAGACCTTAAAGATCATCAAATCTAAACTACAACCTAACCATACTACCCTAACTCTAACAACCCTCCATTAAATCATGTCCCTGAGCACCACATCCAAACAGCTGTTAAACACATTCAGAGACGGTGACACAACCACCTCCCTGGGGAGCCTATTCCTGTGCTTAACAACCCTGAGATATATGTACAGAGGGATATCCCTGACTACTTCTCTAGGGAGGCAGCACACTTCCCTGTGGGAATACAAGAAAAACTGTTTAGAGCAGAAGCTGTGGAGCAAGATAAACAGCATGAGAACCAAGGACACCTCTAGAACAAGAAAGAATGTCTCACGGCTCTGATTGGATAAGCGCCTGTGTGAACGGTTGAAGAGTGTTTTGTAGAATGCTCTGTTGACATATAAAGGTGGATGGGAAAGTTGTAGGGGTGGATGGGAAAGCTGGAAAAAGAAAACTTGTGAAGGTGATGTGAGAACTTGTAATAAACAATTTGGATCATTCACATCTGAGTCCGTGCATCAGACGCTGCACTTCACTACGGGTGGAGTCAGGCTGATATATTGGGCCCTCGCTTCCTTTTAGAAGGGAGTCACCTATGACTATCACCCTCCTTTCTTTACTGTGGGAGACAGTCTTTAAGTGTGGAGCCGACCACCTCTCCTTAGAAAAGCTTGGAGAATGTCCCTTCACCTCATTCTCAGCCTCCTCACCCTCCAGTGTCAGGGCTTCAAATCTATGACTTAAAGGCACCTGAGGAACCAAGATAGGTTGGGATGGGCATTGCCCGTGTCACTGAGGTGGCACCTGCTGCCATTCCTCCTCTCTTCTCAAGCTGGCTCTCTTGGTTTGACCACGGCAAGGGAGAGGGTCCACTACAGTTTGGGGATTGCAATCTCTGCTCCTTTCTCACAGAGAATCACACCACCAGTCTATCTCCCTCTCACACTCTCTAATGGTTCCTAATCTCTCTACCTCCTCCCTAAGCTCCACCACCAGCCTGACAAGAGATTCTTGATGATCAAAATAAAGACAAGCATCACATCCACATTCACTGACTCATAAGCCATGCTTCAATCTCAAAGACATATAATAGGAGAAAGTATGTACTCAACAACTTCACGGATTATGCCAAACTACAGTGACCAGTTGAAAAACTAAAGGTTAGGGCTGCTACTCAGGAGGATCTTTGTAAGACAGAGAAACAAGTTTTCAGGAAACTGCTGATGTTCAACTGCCCAGAGAAGCTGTGGAAATTCCATAATCAGAGATATTAAATCCCCAATTTGGACAAGTCTCTGATTACCCTGATCTAATTGGATTGGGTTTGAGGAAGAGATGCCCCTTCCAACTTGAGTTATTCTGTTCTTCTATGATTTCACCTTCTGCTTTTCAAATTATATACAACTTAAAGCTACCCTCAGAAAAACATAACACATATTGAAAGATGTTTCTGTGAATCTGGAAAGCAATTGTAAAAACTATGCATAATAATGCTGCATTACAATTAAGTAAATAAGTTGTTCAGTTCTAAGCCTTAAAATAAAGTTTCCATGTGTCTTGTAGCAGATATTCTTTGTCTTCAATTTGGAATTCAGAACATATTCCTTAGTTATTTTATAGAATAGAATGAGCACACATTGTGTGCTTAAAGTAGAACAGTCTGATATTGTATGTTCTGCTTAAAATTTTTAGTCTCCACATTTTGTTACATCCTACTTGGAAAGAATGGTAGCTGCCTGCTAATTCACTTAAATGGGTAAGCTGCTTAAATCATGTACAGAAAACTTACTTTTAACCATGTTGATAGTGTTGTACTGTGAGTTTTGAGTACACTGGGTAAGAAACAATGCAAATTAGGATTTTCATGTAAGTAAAAAAACTAACAAATAAAAAAATACTACAGGTTTTCTCCTCATTGAATTAGACAAATTAAAAAATAATTATAATAATAATTAAAACAAAATTAAAAAGCACATAATTGAATATCTAACTCAGATTTTTTCTTTCACAAGCATATTTAAATGCTAATACTATTAATTTAACTTTTCTGACCACTTTTTGTTACATATAAAAATCTGAATGTTCCAAAAGGCATTTTGCAATTTCCTTCTATTCATATATGAACCTTTCTGCATTATGTAAGATGCAGATATAAATATATTATATATATTGAATGAGACATTCCCTTTTTTAAAACAAACAAACAAACAAACAAAAAACAGCAACCGTTGGTGACTTAAAGACCAAAGAATAAAAAAGATTTTACCAAAACACCTGGAAAAAAAAAATAGAGTAGGAAGCACTTATGGAAAGTTACTCCTAAGGATGAAATGAGTTTAGCAGTTAGTTCTAGAAAAATGTCTCCCTCTGCCATTGTTAAAAGGGCTTCTCTGAAAGTAATTCCTCCTATTTTATTTTGTTGGCCCATGACATCAGAGGCAGATGTTGGTGATATGGAAATAGACGTTGAACTTTCTCACCAATATTCTATTACATGTTGTTGTGTGATAGACGGCAGCAGAGAGGCAGTCTGACCGAATAGCACCTGATATGGAACTGTATATGGAGCAAAGGTGTCATTTAATTCCTCTATACAGAACAAAAGAAAAAAAAAAAAAAAAGTCACTCACTGACATTTATCCATTCTTGCTTAATGGTCAAGGAGACCAAATAGTGGATGTAAGTACAGTGAGCCAGTGGGTGGGGTATTTCATCTGTAGCAACAGAAATGTGAGATGAGCCATGTTCCAGTCAGCTACATGCAGATGTCATACCATGAAATGAAGAGCATCTCGATTAGCTCATCCATAGAAATCAGTGGATTACAACCAGGGTACTGTGCACATAGTTGAATACTGGCTTCACTGAGCTGGAAGTGATGATCACGACATTGGAATATTGAAAAGTCTGCACCAGGTGAGTCCCACAAACGATCACATAAGGAATAGACTGAACAGTGTTTGTCAGGACCTACTGAACCAATAAGAGGCTGAACTGTTTTCTGAATAGAATCTTTATGATGTAGTATCATGGTATCACCACTACAAGCTAGAGTCAAAACAACAGTCCATTTCCTGAGTCAGGTCAGAGAAGAGGATAATCTTTCTCTTGCAGCATGATAAAGCCAGGCCCCATATCAGTTTACAAACTGTAAAGCACATCATCAGTCTTTGGTAGACCGCCCTGCCTTACAAAGCGTATAGTTCAGATTTGGCATCTTTTGAATTCCATCTGTTTGGGCTGTTGAAAGATGTGCGGGTGACACTTTCCTAGGAAGGACACTGACATGGCAGCTATGAAACAATGGGTCACTTCTGCTGATACAGATTTGTTGAAATGCAGTTTGAGGACTCTTGCTTTACTGGTGAAAATGCATAGCTAATGGTGGTGGCTATGTTGGAAAATAGTGTTTTGTAACTGAGAATTTGCGCTATCAAATAGTGTTACTTTGCTTTTTGTAACCATAGTTTCCATGGAAATAAATTACTTTTGTAGGAGATGTTACTTTTGAAGCAATCTATATAATACAGGCCAGACCTCATTCATGTTCAGTCTCAACCTACTTTATTCTTAATAAATATGCCTCAGGATACAACTAATGCATAAACATAAAGGGAACTTCACCATTATGATAGCACTTTATTTCAGCTAAGTGATCATTCTTGTAATGGTTGGAAACTGTTTCCTAAAATGAGATTTTTATATTTTTAATAAAAACTTCCCAGGTCTCTTTAAGCCAGAAAAAAATTTTGGACTCATAGCTGTTTCATCTGGTGCTGTTTTGAATATCATTTGGCATGATTACTTCCTAGCAAAATCCAGGTTTGCAGGTAGAAGAACTGTTATAATTTTGATCTGATGTCAACAATTAGAACCATGCAAGTAACAGAGGACAGTGTTTTCTCCTAGCTAGAATAATAATTGGAATATGACTTCTTGATACAACTCACTGCTTTTACACTTCTTCTGAAACCTGATTTTAAAAATAAATAAAGAAATAAAATCATAAACTGATGAAACATTTCCAAGGCTTCACTTCCAAGCAGAGGGAGACATGACATTATTTAACAGTCTCCATGGGACTGTGTTAAATAGTTCACCAAACAGAGATTGTATCAGCATTCTTTTCATATATTACTAGGTGAATCTGGCAGGGAAATATTAGGTTTTGAGTTGTGATGCCTTTATTCATGTGTCTAAATACTGATATCTAGAAGTGGGCAGGCACTCAGTTTCTCTGTTTAGTTTCTGGCAATCTTATCTGTTCAGCTGGTAATGACTAATGAGAGATCC
This sequence comes from Perdix hodgsoniae, assembly GCA_035772895.1. Classification (NCBI taxonomy): domain Eukaryota; kingdom Metazoa; phylum Chordata; class Aves; order Galliformes; family Phasianidae; genus Perdix; species Perdix hodgsoniae. The sequence goes on from JAPSGF010000127.1 coordinate 865,098, forward strand.
ACCTCTAGAAAATAAAGAGGACATGGTCACATGAATCTCATTTGGATCCGTACTGACCATATGAGCAATAACCATATTAGATGTCAATTGCCTATGTAGGTTTAATTTGTTAGCTAACACACAGATCTCTGGAGTAATTGAAGATGTGCAGGGACAACAAATTTGCCCTATAGATGTTGTTAGAGAACAAGTTCTACTTTGACATTATGTCCTATTTGCTACCAAAGACACAGAACTATCCATGTGATTCCAAGCTGGTAAATTACCTCTGCTTCTTGGATTGGCAGCTGAAGATGTTATAGATGGCCCTGGGACACTGTAAATGGAAGAAGGCTTGCTATTTATGTTCATCAATTTGTAACAACTTACCTTTTGGTGAATTTGAAGTGTTTAAGTCTCAAATCTATTCCCACTTATGTCCCTCCTGTTTCATGTTCCACTTATTTTTCTTGTCCAGTTTACCTTCAAGATTCCACTTTTTGGCATTTGTTTCTATTATTTTCTGATTCTCTATTACTTTATAAGTTACAGAAAAATGTTTCATATTTTTTCTATTTCAAAGTGAAATGTGGTAGACATTTCCTTAATACAGCTACTAGCATACACCTGCATATGCGAAAAATCACATTGGTCACTTTCTTGTTCAGTCCTATTCTGCATTTATCATTGTTACTATCAAATACTTATAACTGTATTAGGTAATGAAGTCATAAATGAAATTAATGTGTCCTCCAGGCCACATACTTTTGTTTCACATTATTAAGTAGCAGAGTTAACCTTGAGCTCATACCCTCTAGTGGCCCTTTTGTCTTAAGAATACTTGTAATTTTAAGTTGCCATAGTGAAGTCTGAACAACAAAAAAGTAAGGAATGCTCAGTGGTTTTGTAACAATGAACTGAAATGTCATCAGTGGCTCAAGTTCTCACTAAAATAAGGTGATTTTTTTTTGTTGCAGGTTTTTTTTTTTTCTTTTTGTTATTTGGTTTGGTTTTTTTTACGTCTAGTGCCTATTTTTATAACTGAAGGTCTATAAACAAAAATATTAAAAGACAGGGTTAGTTATTCATTTAGGGTTCCATAACGTTTTTTTTTTTTAACTTCTTGTTAATGCTAAAATGGAACTGAAAGTTTTTCTATTAGCTAATAAGGAAAACTTGTTAGAGAAGAGTAATTTATTTTTTTTAATTATTATTATTATTTTTTTAATAGACTAAGTATAGCTTGGGAAAACAAAACAAAACAAAACCCTTAGGCATGCTAGCCCCTCTCCAGGTTTAAAACAGAAACATCATCCTTCAAGCTAAATACTGGCTAAGGACAATTGCTCTGGGTTTAATTTCATCATGTTAATCATTTAGACTATTTGAAGAAAAGGCATCTAGCACTGGTGAAGCTGAGAGAGAAGTGGGTGAGATTCCTAGTTACTACAGGAAAAAGAAAGGTGGATAATTATTACTTTCAGTAGTGAAGAGGAGGATGAAGTCTGAGCAAAACCAGTGTTCTATCAAACTGCTATCTTTACTTTTTTGTTCCATGTCAAGCTACAATTTTTAGTTTACAGGCTTTTCTCCCCAAAATATTGTAATACATCATCTTTGAATTAGGATTTTGAGAGGAAAAAACAAACAAACAAACAAACAAAACTCTATTTGTCGTAGTTTGAAATTCCCCTCTACTCTTTGAATTTCCTTATTTCAAAATCAAAGACTTCATGAAGCCATTTGGCACACTGAATTAACTGTGAGTTAAGGACATGTATGTGTGGGATTAGTGGATTTTGTTCTGCTTCTATTGCAGGTGAATTAAAGGGGTAGGCAATGACAAAGTGTGGGGAAAAAGTCCTCTTCAGAAAACATAAATTAACAGTAATTAAAGACTCTAAGAGAAGGAAAAAGATTCCTGATACTTACAGATAGGTTACTCCAGGAAGTTGTCTTGACTGGGTCTATTTCTAATGTTTCCAACTTTGAGTTAAATGAATATAACAACCAGAGGGTTGTTTGCTTTTCTGTTTTATTTTTTTGTGTGTGTTTTACAGTCTAAATATAGAGCGAATTTTGAGACAAGTACAAGGTTCAGCTTCAGCTGGCAATTTGAGGTCTATGGTAACCACCACTGGTATTTTATAAATATCTAAATATGCATTGTTACTGTGCATTCCACTGCATTTGAGCAGTAGCTCCTGTCTCATCAAATCAGATATAAGCTGCTTTAAATGCTGCTATGACCTCACTTTAAAAATTTAATGAATACTTCATTTTGTTGCATTGCAGGTGATAATTTCTAATAATTTCTAAGGCTCAAAATTAGCTTTGCTGCTATTAAAAATCTCCCAGAAACCTTCTGTTGATTGTTCAGATCACTTCATCTTTGCCATGATGACTAAGCCAGTGGTTAGATTATCTCCATATGACATGTGGTGCACTGAGGGTTTAAATAAATCTGAAAACTTTCTGGACTTCTCTAAGTTCTTACAATTCATTTCTGTTTATATATACAAAAATAGAACTTAATTCTCACAGTCAAACGCTGTGGAAAGTAATTGTAATGATACTATTTCTGGAAGTTGGTGATGTAAATCCTGGGAGTTTCTCCTGATCTACTGAAGAGTTTTGCCTCTGAAAGTATCCTGAAGCATGAGAAACTTGGAAAGGTGTCATGGGAAACCTGCCAATATTAAAACTGTTGCATCATCTCATTCGCATGTTTAGGTTTTCTAAAGTTTGTAGGTTATGCCTAATGAGCAAATGCATCACACACTCTTGAAAGATCATCTAGTGTATATGTAACAGGTAGTTTTAATATAGATAGACTCTCACTTTGAAGCTGGCAGAGACAAGATAAGAAAAAAAAACAACACTCTGAATCTTGAAGAAAATGGTGGTTGTTCCATCCAAAAGATAGAATACCAAAACAAACTCACATGCATAGTAAATTATCGAGTGCTTGATGGTACTCTAGCTTTTTAAATTATTATTCTTAAAGAGTTCCTTCTAGACTTTGATGTGCCTAAATAAAAGTAAAGATTGCACAAGTCAGGCAGGAGTATGTTGTCCAAAAGCATTATTAACCTTGCTAGAAAATGATCTCATTGGGGTGTTACGTCAGTCGAGGTTCTTCTTATTATTTCTGGTTTCATACGTAACAGAATGAACCTGATTTGACATAATGAAAGAGTGGATTTTGAAAGCGATATTGGCATAGAAATTTTAACCTTCTAAAATAGTGAATATCATTTGTTGCCCACTCAAGGTTACTTTGAGGCACATAAATAGTAGTGAGTCACAAAATAAGTAAATAAATATTACTTAATTATTTAATATCAAATGTAAATTACCCTGAGATTGGTAATATCCTTATTAGATTGTACTGAACAGAGGTAAGAAAAATAAGTCTTCATAAGTATCTTAGTTATATACTGTTCAGTGGTAGCACAAAAAAAAAAAAAAAAGGAACAAAACACTGCCAGCTTTCTTTAATTCCCATCTACTCTACAAATGAGTACCATGCATTTTTGCCTTAATGAAATAATGACAATTAGTCTTGTCATACAAAACTATCTAACACAGTTTATTTTGTTGTTGTTAGTGTTGTTGCAGTGCTGAAAATTACACAAAAAATAATATCATTCATCTGCTTGAAGAGCATTATACCACAACATCAACATTTGATATAGCCTTTTGTTCAATGTTCTGCTTTTGAAAAGGGGAAAATTTATCTTGGAGATATGCTGAATAGTTCTAAATTGTTTGGGTATCTGCAAATTAGAAAGAATTCCAGATAACAAGCAAAGCTTACAACATTTTTTTTTCCAATTAGTTCAATAGGCAAATTCTATTAGGAAGTGGTGGGCAGCCACTGATGCTGTCAAACCTTGAAGAAACAACAGTACCAATACCATTTATTTATTCACCCACCTATATTCACACAAAATACCCCATTAACTCCCCTTCTGACACTGGAAGCCAGTTTAATGCCTGGGGAACAGAAGAAATCAGAGCTCTGGTGCTTCATTTCTTAGGCTGCATCTTGCAGTGATCAAGCACAGGGCTGCCCAGCAGAGACTCACAGACAACTCTAGTCACCCAATTTTTATATCCTATTATCCATTTAGGGTGTTGATAGGCCATCTTTGTACAACCCTTTAACCTCTCAAACTTTTTCCAAATCAACTATCTGCCCCTGGTTATGTTGTTCCCTTTAGTCTTACATTAGTTGTATCTGTACCAAGATTTCATAGTCCTTGTGCTATTACCTGGATCATCGCTGCCTCTCGTAATACCATGGATAGGGTTACAGAGGCTCTGCTGGACTTGCAGTACTCTGATCCCATAGAAGTCTCAATGTGTCTTGCTCCAATTTATAGGAGGGAGAGGAGATTCTTTGATATCTGTATACCCAGCATGAGATTAAGAAACAACCATTCAAATGTTGTTCCAACCAGTTTATTACAAATCTTAATTAGGGAGATGGGGAAGGGGAGGACGGACACTGTTATGAATTAGGGCAATGGGGAAGGGAAGGAGGACAATAAAAAAGATAGGAAAGAAGAAGCAAGGAGTCTTTGTAGAAAGCAGAAGGAGATAATCATCACAATGGATCCAGCGTGGTTCATAGTTCAGTCATTGATCTTCTGTAGGGATGGGTCATAGAGCATTGTTGTTCTGTGGATGATGACGGTGACCACAGTGATGATGGCCCCTTTTCAATGGTAGCACTAACTTATTTATATGTCCTAAGTGGTCAAGTCAGCTCTCCTTAGAGTGGCAGCTTCTGGCTCTGGAATCTCAGCAGAATCTCCTTTGTTCCCATCTTCCAGGCCTTGCCAGCTGATAAAAGGGAGCAGGGATGCCCACCTGCATCCTGTTTTTCACAGGACATGATGGTATAATTCCCCAGTTTTTCCACACCAAGCTGGAGCTATTTGGTCACAGGACAGATCTTCCACCAGTAAACACTCCTGAGCACTCTCTTCTGGAGACAAGCAGCTCTGAAGGAAGGTGCTTTCAAATGTCCCCAAAGTGATGTTGATTGTTACACTGTAGCAACCGTTGCTTGCCTCCTCAATAAATCGTTCAGAGTCTTATCACAAGAAATACCTCAGGAAGCAAGCTTTGAACCAAAAAAAAAAAAAAAAAAAAAGTGGATGTGCAAAAAAAAAAAAAAGTGGATGAACAAAACTCATTCTACTTGTTAACTCAACTATGGAAACTGTGAACTTTCAAAGAACTCATGCATTTTGAGATGTCTGACATAAAACTAAATCCGTAACACTGCTGTGTGATTCTGATTTACACTGTTGAACTCACATTACTCTCAGTCATTCTTGAAGCTCACATCATTTCACCAAAGTTTTGAGCTTTTGTCCGAAGACACACTCATCAGTCTGTTGCTGGAGATTTGTTCTTTACTAACATAAAGAGACAGTTATCATAATGGATTAATGACATAATTTTTTTTTTCTTCTATTACTTCCTACTTCAATTCGATGTGGCTTTCTTTCTATGTTCCTGCAGATGAATGAGTTACTAAATTTTTATTGTCATGTAACATTCCTGAACATCATGTGAAGTCATAGACTGATCATGAGAAAAAAATACAATTGTCATCTATAGCAATGTAAGGTGTATGACTGCTATAAAATGGAAATATTGAGAGAAATTATTATTAGAAATAAAATGCTATGTGTATAAAATTCTTATACAAAATTAAAATTCTTATAATACACCACAGAGAGTCAGAAAGACATCTGCCAAGTTTCTCTTTTCCGTGTTCAATTTGCCCAGACAATGAGAGACTCAGCATTAAGTCTGCCAATAATTTAAAAGAATAAATAACCATTTAGTTTTAATGTTCAGAGGTTAGATGTACTGATTTCCCTTAAAATCTCAAAATTTTTGATTTTTTCTCCATGATAAAGACAAGTCTTACGAATTGCTCTAAACTCTCTCACCTTTACAAATAAAACTATCTTTTTTTTTTCTTTTCATTTGTTTGGGAGTATTTTCAGAATTTCCTTCAAAGTTGAAAGAAATTCCAACATAAAATTCATAATTGTTGGAAATATTTCTTTTAAAAAATAGATAAATTAGCAATGTTCAATCTTAAGAGAAAGCTATTATAATTCTACATCGGGTGCTATATAAAACATGTAAAAACACATGTATGTTGTATTATATGCACATAAAAATATAATTAGAACTATCAGTATCTATTTATATACTAGAAATATAAATAAAATCCTGAAAACCCAAACTTATGAAATCATCCCTATGAATTTAAGAGTGCCCATAGCTGCCTCATTAGAATCTATGAAATACAATTATCTTGAGAATTGTCTCAATTTTTCTTCAGTTACTTGTAGATTAAAGGAGATTCTATAGTATTATCAGCCTCCTGTCCATCTTCCCAATGCTACAAATGTTCTTGTTTCCATTATACTTCAAACTGTTACCTGAATTTCTCAGACTTTTCTCGTTAATCCTCTGATTGATGTTTAATTTGTCTGATTGTCTTTGCAAGTGAATGTTCACATTACTGTTTCATTTTTCTTTGTTATGTTATCAGGTTTGGGCCGTGGACCACCTCAGACTAACCAGTTTCAGGTAGCTTATTTATGCAACAGTTTTCACTCACCTTCCTATCTTACTAGCTGGTGTAATCCATGCTGTATTAAAAAGAAGGGCATTCCCTCACAGATATAATTTCTCTTGCGGTTTCAATTTCCTCTACTATGTCCTAATTCTTAAATGTTGGGATTTCTGAATTATAAATTATTTTGTGGTTGACACAATTATCTTCATTGAAAGGAGTAAAATTTCTGATTTTGTGCTAAATTCAATTGGCTACACTGTTCAAGATAAAAATCGGGGAGTTAAAAAAGTTAGCACTGAGAAATAGATATAGCTCTGAAACTAAATTCTATACTGAAAGAGTGGAAGAGAGAAAAGGAATGAACTTTAAGAAAAAGATCCTGTCAATCTTGCTTATATACCTGACATGCCCTAAAAGACCTAAAAGAGAAGGAAAAAAAAATAGAAAAAAATAAATAAATAAAAGTCAAATGTTCATATTCCATAACTGTTAGTGGGGGGGGGGGGGGGGGGAAAAAAAAAAAAAAAAAAAAAAAAAGGTTGTGCTATTAAAGGCCTTTGCAGAAAGATTCTAGCGAGATAAATTTAAGCATTCTGATAGACAGGAGAGTCTTCTGACCTCTTTAAAGTCACTTAACTTGCTCCCCATTGAATAAATCGCGCTCAATGTTTTTAATGAAATAGATTTCAATCAAAAGTTTTGATAGATTACTGGGACAATTAGGATTATATTCCTATCACATTATTCCCAGGGTGTAGAGAAAGACTGGCTAACTAGTAGAAGAATTCAGCTGAAAAATAATTTATTCTTTAATTAATTCTTTAATGCTTCATGATTAGTTTCTATGCCTGATTGAAGCAGATTATCAGAGCAGTTCCTTTTAGTCTGTATATCTATCAATTACCATTTCTCTAGGGAAATTCAAAATAGCTGTAATGTTAAGGGCAAAACCAGCTGTTTTTCACTAATGATGTCCCCCTTTCCTATGTGAAAATAAAACGTATTATTGTAGGAATACATTTTAGTAGGTAATGGACATATCTGAAAGTGTTTCTTTTATATCTCACACGTATATTTTATCCTCTTTAATCAAATTCCTGAAATACCAAGTTAAAAAAAAAAAAAAGAAAAAAAAAATATATATATTTAGACCGACAATTTATTATACATTTTCTGTCTAGTATGTAACTCCATACCAATTAAAGAATATATTCAAAGATAGGTAGTCAGAATCCAACCTACTTTATATAAAATAACATTAGTTCCAAAGAGTCATTTTTATTGCATGCATCAGATATTCAGTAACAAAATCTTCCTTACTGTACAATAACTTCATTCTTCTCTGTATTCTTCATTCTTCTTAATTCTTCTCTGTATTATATAAGGATATTCTATTTCCTCATTTCGATAAACACTGAATAAGCTCATTTAAGTTATTAAATTTTTTACTTAATTACATAGAAATTAGATACATAACTAACATAACAAGCCAAATATTTATTATAAAATACAATAATATTTAATTGACAAATGATAAGTTTTTTGTTTATTTGTGCATTTGTTTTTTTGTTTCCCCTCCCCACTTCTATTGCTGTTGTGCTAATGAGCATGTCAGCATGCTTCTCCTCTTCACTGGCTACTGGGAATCTAAAAACGTGCCATATCTTCACATGATCTTTCATGAACAGCAAGATTCTGTTTTTCAAACATGGTGCTATTTGAAAATATTATTTCAGGGTGCCTAGTTTAGCCTTTAGCGTTCTCTTTAAAAGAGTCAATCTGCTTTGTCACAAACACTAGGTATGTAACTCATATGCTCCTGTCTGCAACAACTGAACTGGATAACTATACATTACTTCATTAAGATGCATTGGATGTATGATTTTAGCCACAATGTGTGCCAGTGTCCTTGATCATCTACAGCAACAATAAGTGCTCATAGTTCTAGGTTCCAAAATGTTTCTTTGGCTTTTACTAAAATCTGTGGGAGAAAAACAAAATAACATCTCTGTAAGTGATTTATCTTATTCCAAAATAGAACTCTAAATGAGATCCATTGAAGTTTACCCTAGAATAGTCTAGTTTTCTCCTTAAAATTTTCTCTCTCAGGAAGACTATGAAGTCTAGAGCATGTGCAGTTGCACATGTTGGTAAAATCTAAAATTATTTAAGAAAATTTCTACCCTATATAGAGAAGCACAAAGGTGCTCATGGATATTTTCAGAATATTCATATCACAGCCAGTACTGAGGTTCAGTTCAAAGTGCAGCTTTGCCATTATTAAGCTGATTTGAAAACACACAAAGAAACATGACAAAATAAAGTGAAAACAAGGGACTAAAAAACAACATAAAGGACATTCATTATGTTAACTAATTCTTACATTTGGATTTGAAAAGCTTCTAGCCAGGAAATGCCTAGATTTAAGGTTTCTCATAATCAGTGTATTGAACATTATGTACTATACAATCTGTACTCAATAATGCCTTTTTAAAAATAAAAGATTGGGCTACAGATACAACTTGGCCATATAAATGTAGGAACTCTGTAGATTGCTTACTATCCTAAAATGCTTGTTTCAGGCTGTGCTGAGGTACCTGTCTTCATTATAGTCAGAATTTCATATGTATGATTCATGTAATTCCAATGCTTTTTCATTTACATATTTACAGTATTGAAGACTTAGATACAGAAATCATTACTGTGAATTCTACCCTTGTTTAATATAGGTAAAGTTTATTTACATATCAAATAAAAACACATTTTGTGTTCCTCACTTTCCTTTTCCCATGGGTCTCAAAAATTATTTTGGTTCATTGGAGTGGAAATAAGTTCATATGCTAAGAAATTTAAATGGAAATTTCTAAATACATTATATAGATCTCTCCGAAACTAATGCCTCCTATTTATTTCCATAGAAACAACAACAGATACAAGAACACTACTGGATAAAGAAAATTCTCAGCTACATAATGGTATCTTCAACAGTCATCATCATTAATCATAAATCATCTGATTTGTACAGAGAAGCTGATTAAGTTGTTCTCTATTTCATGGTGTAAGTGGTGTGAGAACTGGCATGGCTGTCTGGAATGTGGCTTATCTTTCACGCTGCTGCCACCAGTGCTGAAATATGCCACCCATCACCTCACTGCTCACATCTGCTGTTTTGTTTCCATAAGTTTTCAGCAGATGGCAATGATTGTCAATGGGTGTAATTTTCTCTGCATGGAAGAATTCAATTGCAATCCTTCTTATTGTACACACTTCCACATAACATGCCATTTTGTAAAGACTGCTCCTCTGCTGCCATGCATCACACAGGAAAGAAAAAACAACAACAACAAAAAAAACCTGAATACTGGAGGGAAGACTCAGCCTCTCATGTCATACCAGTAATATCCACCACTGACACAGTGAGCCAACATAAGAAAATAGGAGGTATTACTTTTGGAGCAGCTGCTATGGACATTTTACTAAATTTCCTAGATATAGTTGTTCAGTGCACTTTGAAATATCTTAAGATACCCAAGAAATCTACAAAAGACTGGAAGATACTATGGTGATAGAACATAGGCTTTTCCACTTCTACAATACAAGTGAAAGTTTGACAGATATCTGGAAAGTTCAAATGAAGCTAGCTGGACAAAGGTCAAATAACTGAATCATGTTTGATTTTTTTTACCTTGGAATGAACTGAATAGCATTCTCTGCACCATCACCTGTATTCAGTAATAATTTGTTTTGTTGTAACAGAGCTGAACCCTAGGTGTATTTGCTTTACTGTAGGAACTTAAACACGTATTATGTGAAAACCTATGTTTAAACAGTGCACTTCACAACTTTCTGTGTTCATCCTCAAACAGAAAGGTGTTTGAAATAAAATGGTAGTTAAGACTGTTATTCAGAATTCCTTCTAAATATTTTCTTTCTCTTCTATTTCTTCTTTAAATATATATATATATATGTTAAAAAATATAAATTTTTGTTATAATATTCCAATTCCAAATTATCATTATTTAACATATAAATGCTACTTATTTTTCCCACATTGCTTTTAAGTAGTGCAGTACAATTAGACAATGTCATCTCAGTATCAAACAGTAACAGCAAGGTAATTTACTAGATTATTCAGAGCCTGCAGTATCTCAAATATAGTCTACGGATTGATTACTTAAAAAAGAATATTCCAAAGTTTTACGAGACAGTGTGCTGTGTAATGTTAATAAATACAACCAAGCTGACTTCCAAGTTCTATTTCTTTATAACGTTTTATGGAATAACTACAATGAAAACATTTTTCATAAATTATATTATTTTTACATTATTTTAGCAATAACAATTATGGATATGAAAGCTGATACTAGAAATCTACTTTAGGAAAAAAAAAATCTCTTGTAATCTAGCATTCAATTTCTGAAAAGTTGAGCTTATCTCCTTCTCACATTGACACATTACTGAATCAATATAAAATAAGCTTCCTACTATTGGAACTAATCTTAAACTTCTGTACCAGATAATGCATTTTAAAAAGTTCTCAAAAAATCCATTTCAAAAGGGCAGCATATTCATACTTTGAATTATAGATGTTCTCTTCTATCTGAAGAATATCTGTCCAGGAAATTGAAAGTTCTCTGTTCAGAGACATCTTGTTTATTTTCCTGTAGATTCATTTTAATGCCTTTTTTTTTTTTCCTTCTTTTTTTACTTTTTTTCTTTTTTTTCCTTAGCACTGGTAAAGGACAAGATGTAGGCTGTTGCTAGTCAGCAACATAAATAAAAGTAAAGAGAGGCCAAAGATAGCCTCCATAAGGCTAACTTGATTTATTCCATACAGACATTTTTTTCCATATGGTTTATTCTACGTTTGCTCTTTTCTTGTGCTGGCTTTCCATATGGCAGTTCCTCTTTCCAAAACTTGTTCCCATCTCTCATTAGCATCCTAGATTTTTGAAAAATGAATGAAAACATGGGTCTAACATTAAAATATTTGTAATTTTGATGTTACTGGAACTGATGAAACTACTTATATCACAGCCTGAATTAAAATTTAAAATTAATTTAAATTTGTTCTCATTCTCTCATCAGATTACAGAATTCTTAAATCAAATGTTCAAACTCAGACGTGGACAAGATCAAAATGACATCTGAAGAAGGTTCATTTGTAGGAGTAAATAAGTCACAAGGATAGATACAGTAAAGAAAATCATACAGTTGTACATGTTCATCACAGAATATGTCTCACGTATTTCAACAGTCCTTTATTTACCTACTTTTCTTTCTGAAATTTATGTTAGATTTGCTACTGCAAATTCTTTGTTCTGTATTTTTGGAAGTTGGATTAAAATGCCATTCTGCCTGAAAGAATACCAAATCTCAGCATAACTTGTTATTTATTTCATACTAAATTTCTCAGACATGTTATGTCATCACACACGTGCCTACAATGGTCTTGTTAAGCTTTGTCATCACAATGTTTATCACACTTTTCATTGTTCTACCTTTTTTTTCCCCATTTCTTTTTACACTAAAAATGATTTTAATTTGTCTTTATCAGTGAGAACTACTCTGACAGTAATGCCTTCTATTTTCTTATATTGGCCCACTGTGTCAGAAATGAATATTGGTGGTATGGCAGTAGAGGCTAAATCTGCCCTCCAGGATTCTTTACATTTTTCTGCTGTGTAATAGATAGCAGCAGAGGGGCAGTTTGATAAAATGGCATCCAACATGGAAGTATGTGTGAAGCAAGTGCAAGAGCACGTCACTCAATTCCTCCATGTAGAAAAAAAAACTAAACCCACTGATATTCATTGTATCTTAATGAATCTTTAAGGAGACCAAATAGTGAATGAGAGCACAGTGACGTAGCGATGGTGCATTTCAGCCATGGTGACAGTGACATGAATGACAAATCAATCAGTGCAGATTTTTACAAGCAGGTTCTTGTACATCACTGGAGAAGATACATAACTAATGGTGGTGATTATGTTTAAAAACAATCTTTTGCTCTATCAGATAGTGTTATTGTGCTCTTTATATCTGTTGTAGTTTACATGTAAATAAATATATATTTTTCTGATTTGAATACACAACATATTTCTTCAAAACTCTATTGTTTTGTATTTATTTCAGTATTATATTAATTTTTACTTAGTATGAGGAACATGTCTTACCTATTTATTTTGCTGTGCATGTCAGAGAACAAATTAAATATTAAATTTGATTCTTTAATAGATCAAAGAAAAATATTCACTAAGACCTGCAGAGAGAATATCCCAAATTTTAAGAAACTGCGTAAGAAAGCAACCTACAAAAAAAACTAATTACAACTGACTGCAATAATGAAACAAACTTTTTTTTTTTTTTTTTTTTTTTTTTTTATTGTGAACCTTCTGTGAACTTTGTAGATACAGTCAGAATTGCTAGGATTCAACTTTAAACTGTAACTTGAAAATTCTCTCTAAAATATAATCAGTGTAGCAGCTGTGACTGTGAGGGGAAAAGAATTTAAAAAAAAAAAGATAATTCCAAGTGTTTTTAGGTTATAATATTATGAAATTGACCACAGTAATTGTTTTGTCTTTCCTAACTGTAAATAAATTAAATTAATGAAGCTGCTGCACATACTATAGCTGTTCTTTTTGGAATCAGGACAGATGAGATGGACTTTGTAAGACATGTCCTTGTGATAAAATCAAAGATCACTCCCATGCCAGCTGGATTTATTCTTCTGAATACAAAAATACATGATATATAGAAAGAAGCATTATTATCCGAATGACTTGCTAATTGATTAAACTATCTGCTCAGGTATAAAACACTCAATTTAACATAGGATCAATCACATTGCTTGTATTCAGTAATTGCAGTTAATTTTTCGTTTGTAAAATTTATAATACTACTCGATTTCAGATTATCTATAATTATTTAGACCTTAAAGATAAATTATACTATGCATTATTTTTAATATGATATGGATAAATAATTGACTGATACTGATATATGTATAATAGAATGCCAATAATATTTCATTTTCAAACTGTATTATCCTTCAAGTTAAATTCATCATTTGAAACATTGTAGAATCATTTTAAAATTCATTTAAATTAAAATGTATCATGCTAAATTTAATGTATAAGAGACACCATTTCTAGTGAGTAATACAGACAGGATGCTAACCATGAACAAGAAGGCAGCTGAAGTACACAATTTTTGTCTCTATCTTCCCTCATAACTACTCTTTCACACAATTCTTGAGCAGGTGCATCACAAGGTGAGAACTTGGGTTACAAAGCCCCTCCCCCTGCAAGTGAAGATCAGGTTCATGACCACCTGAGGAACATAAATATCCATAAATCTATGGGTTTCCATGAGAAGTATCCTAGATTTCTGATGGAATTGGATCATATAGTCACCAAGACACTCTCAATGACATTTGAAAAGTCACAGCAATGTCACACTCAATTCCTGAATCAAGATCAGTGATTTGTGATGTCTCAGGAGTCTGTACTGGGACTGATGTTCATTATTATCTTGATCAGTTTCACTGACAGTGTGATCAAGTGCACCCTCAGCACGTTTGCAGATGACACCAAGCTGTGTGGTACAGTCAGCACATCTGAGGGATGAGATGCAATTCAAAGAGACCTAGACAGGTTCAAGCAGTGGGCCCAGGACATTCTTGTGAGAGCCAACAAAGCCAAGAGCAAAGTATTGTACCTGGATCACAGCAACACTCATTATCCGTACAAGAGGGACAAAAAGACCTGGCTGAAAAAGACCTGGATGTACTGGTGGATGGAAGGCTAAACATGAGCCAGTTTCTGGCAGCCCAGAAAGCCAACTGTATCCTGAGCTGCGTAAAATGAAATGTGGCCAGCAGGTCAAGGGAGGTTATCCTGCTCCTCTACTATGTGCTGGTGAGGTCTTACCTAGAGTACTGAATCTAAATGGGGATCATCAGTGCAGAAGAGATATGGACCTGTTGCAGAGCATCCAGAGAAGGGACATAAAATGCTCCCATGGATGAAGAACAGATCAAAGCAGAGAGCTCTGGGTCTGCTCAGCCTGGAGAACAGAAGGCTTCTGGAGAGACCCACATACCTTGGTTACCTATCTAGAAAAATTCCAGAGATATTGCCTCAACCACTTCCGTGGGCAGACTGTTTCAATACATCCCCTCTCATTATGAGAATTATTTTTTTCCTAATATCTAACCTGATCCTTAACTGGTACAAATTAAAGCCATTACCTCTGGTTTTATTGCAAGTTATGTGGAATAAGATGCTGATCTCCTTCTCTCTATAACCTCTTATCAGGTAGTTTTACAGAACTAGAAGGTATCCCCAGAGATCTCTCTTTCCAGACTAAGCAGTTCCCACTCTCTCATCGGCTCTTCATAAGACTTATGCTCCAGATCCCTCACCAGCTTTGTTGCCCTTCTCTGGAAATAGTCCAGAGTTTCCGTTTTTCTTGTAGTGAGGGGCCCCAAACTGAACAGTAGCCAAGATGCAGCCTCATCTCAGAAAAAAAAAAAAAAAAAAAAAGAAAGAAAAAAAAAGAAAGAAAAAAA
>JAPSGF010000127.1:903282-935682 GCA_035772895.1 Perdix hodgsoniae
CCCCCCCCCCCCCCCCCCCAGAAGGGTCAGATCCCATGACTTCCGTCCTGTACAGGGATTGGTACCTGGAACTGGAGCATTAACACTTTAATTCCAGTACACTACATGATGTTTTGATGTGGAATACTGAAAACCAAAAAATGTAAAACCATGACACCCAATAAAAAAGATGCATGAGTGTGGATCAGGTCACACCATTCCTATATTCTTGGTACTAAATGTTTTCAGTGCTGCCACTTCTGCTACCTGCATACAGTATACTGCATATTTAACCCCAGTGGGCCAAATTTCTTTTGAACTTTTAGTCTTTTCATATTTCTTTCCAGTTCATAGGAGAAAATAACTATGTTTTAAGTTCAGAACGGAAGAGAATAGTTTGATTGGAAGGAACTTAAAAAAGATCAAGTCTGGTGGTCTGGATGGTGATGAGTGAAAAGTGGTGTCCTCCAGGTGTCAGTGCTGAGACTGGTACTCTTTAATATACTTATCAATAACACTGACAGTTGGATCAAGTGCACTCACAGCAAGTTTGCTGATGACATCAAGCTGTGATGTGCAGAGGACACACCAGAGAGACACGATGCCGTCCATAGGGACCTAGACAGGCTTGAGCGTTGGGCCCAGGTGAACCTCATGAGGTTCAACAAATCCAAGTGCAAGATCTTGCAACAAATCCAAGTGCAAGATCAGACGACACCAAATTGGCTGGGAGTGTGGATCTGCCTGGGGGTAGTGAGGCCCTGCAGAGGGATCTGGACAGGCTGGAGAGCTGGGCTGAAGCCAGGGGGATGAGGTTCAACAAGACCAAATGCCAAATCCTGCACTTTGGCCACAACAACCCCAGGCAGCGCTATAGGCTTGGGGCGGAGTGGCTGGAGGACTGTGTGGAGGAAACGGACCTGGGGGTGTTGATTGATGCTCGGCTGAACATGAGCCGACAGTGTGCCCGGGTGGCCAAGAAGGCTAATGGCATCCTGGCTTGCATCAAAAACAGTGTTACTAGCAGGAATAGGGAGGTAATTGTCCCCCTGTACTCGGCACTGGTGAGGCTGCACCTCGAGTACTGTGTTCAGTTTTGGGCCCCTCATTGCAAGAAAGACATTGAGGCCCTGGAACGTGTTCAGAGGAGGGCTACGAAGCTGGTGAGGGGCCTGGAGCACAGGCCTTATGAGGAACGGCTGAAGGAGCTGGGATTGTTCAGCCTGGAGAAGAGGAGGCTCGGGGAGACCTTATAGCACTCTATAACTTCCTGAAGGGAGGTTGTGGTGAGCTAGGGGTCAGCCTTTTCTCTCGTGTAGACAGTGATAGAACTAGAGGCAATGGTTTCAAACTGCGCCAGGGGAGATTCAGGCTGGACATTAGGAAATATTACTTCTCGGAAAGGGTGGTCAGGCACTGGAATGCACTGCCCAAGGAGGTGGTGGAGTCACCGAACATGGAGGTGTTCAAGAGATGTTTGGATGTTGTGTTGAGGGATAGGATTTAGCTGGGGAGTATTGGTGATGGTTGGACTGGATGATCTTTTAGGTCTTTTCCAACCTTGATGATTCTGTGATTCTGTGATTCTGTGATCTTACACCTGGGTCGAGGCAACCATCACTACCAATACAAGCTGAGGATAAAAGGATTGAGTGCAGCTCTGTGGAAAAAGACCTGGGGATACTGATGGATGGGAAGCTGGTCATAAGCCAACAATGTATGCTCACAGCCCAGAAAGCCAATCATATCCTGGGCTGCATCAAAAGAAGCCTGATCAGTAGGTCAAGGGAGGTGATTCTGTCCCTCTACTCTGTGCTGTAATGTCCTCACCTGGAGTACTGTGTCCAAATGTGGAGTCCTTGGTACAGGAGAGACATGGACCTGTTGGAGCATGTCCAGAGGAGGGCCAGAAAAATGATCCAAGAAATCCTATGAGGACAGGCTGAGAGAGCTGGGGCTGTTGAGCTTGAAGAAGTGAAGGCTTCAAGGTGACCAGATAACAGCCTTTCAATATCTAAAGGGGAGCTACGAGAATGAGGAGGTCAGACTCTTTAGCAGAGTCTGTGGTGATAGAACAAGAGGAAATGGCTTCAAGCTCAAAGTGGGTAGACTTAGATTGGTTATAAGGAAAAAGTCTCTTACTGTGAGGGTAGTGAAGCACTGGAACTGGTTGCCCAGAGATAGTGATGATGCCCCATCCCTGGAGACTTTCAGGGCAAGGCTGCATTAGGCCCTGGGCAACCTGATCTAGCTGTGCATATGCCTGCTCATTACAGATGAGTTGGACTAGATGACCGTTAAATGTTCTTTCCAACTTCAAGTATTCTGTGATTCTATGATTCCATATAACATCTATTTTAAGACAATCTTGTTTACATGTGGGATTCTCCTTTATTTTCCAGAGGGAATTTTTGATTACAACTTGCTATTGTATTTTCATGGCACTGGTCTTAAACTTGCCCTTGCTACAAGGTTACTCTGATTTTGCTTGGAGAACCTGCAAAGGTGTATCTTCTAACTTCACCTCCCTTATCTGCCATACCCAGAGCCTAACCTCTACGGGATAATAGAAGTTGAATGGGTAGACAGGGGCTTCACTTATGGCTACCTGCTGTAGCTTTGTGCCACTCTTTGTTGACCTTCAAGTTGCTGGACTTATTTTGATGTACATTAGATTCTGCATCTGCCTTAGTATTAACTGTGCTAGGTTGGTATGGGCATGCCAGAGAGGGCAGAGCACAATTCTATTGAACTGTCACTTTCTCAAACTCCCAAATTCCTCAGTCTCCTCACTTCTTTCTGGAGTTTGGATACTAGGCAGAGCAGCTCATTTATCTGAGCACACTTTCTGTGGGTATACTATTCTTTCCACATCTCAGGAAACAGCCCCAGGCACATAGCACAGTCTGAAAGCTGAAAGCCAGTTTGTTCACATGAACATCCCAGAATTCCAGCTGACTAGCTTTATTAGCCCTACTGGCTGCCAGTGGAACAGAAGCAGAGGGCAGAGCTTTCTGCCAAGTGGTCAGCATGTCTGACCTCCTCTCTGTTGTACACCTGACAGAATATATATTAATGTATTGCCATTGGTTGATGAGGTAAACAGGGCTGTAGCCCAAGCCCACTGGTGAGCAGAGCAGGTCACCCACAGGCTGAGGGCCCTGTTTACCTGTTTACCTGTTTATCCTGATCATAGCACTGCCACTCATTGATGAGTTTCTTGTAGCTTCCCATGGTTTAAACTGGACACAGGGTCTGCTGGTATTGCTCAACACCTGTTTAGTCCTCTCTGAAAACTCTCATCTGCTAGTGAGAACAGACAGGGTGTGAGAGACCCAAACACCTTCAGGCACCCTCTGGGACCTCCCAAGTCTTGTGGTCTTTTCAGTGCTTAGTAGTTTACTAAGTGAGGCCATTAGGCATTGTAGAAATAATAAAAAAAAAAGGTTTCTGTGAAGAACATAGCAGATATTATTGTCTTCTAAGATGAGACTGTTCATTGTTATGACATTAGAAATATAAGGCCCAAGTGTATGAAGTGGGCTGTGCTAAATGAGCCAGTGGTCTAATCAAAAGGAACTCTGGCAAGAGAGGATCTGTTAAGACAAGTCCCTAGTATAAATGATATTTCTTCACCAACATTGCACTTTCTTCTAAAGTAGAAATCAATTCTAACAATAATGAAGAACAATCTTCCTCCTCTCATTTGCAAGTGCTGCTATAGACTGAGGTTATATTTTTTTTGAGGCGAACAATTGCAGCAATTGTGCATGAAATAAAGGGCTAAAGACACATTTGTAACATTTCATTTTATGTTTTAAGTCTGATGGTTTTTATACACAGCTTATTGTTAGAGTGTACATCTGAACAAAATCAGGTCTTCTTTGTGGAGCTGTTCAGGACAGAGGGTTTGCATCAGGCCCTTGTTTGCTTTTTGTATTCACAACCTTACTGCATGGATATTCTTGTGAGTCCTCATTCACTGAGTCAGCTCTTATAGAAGCATCATTGTTCTTGGAGACTGACACAGGTTACAGGCTGCTTAAGAAATGTGAATTAGATACAGCAATACAAAGGAATGATCAGATGAATTTGAAAACTCATATTTTGTTGGTGTGGAGTTGTTTTTTTTTGTCTTATCATCTCTACCTATCTCTATAGTACAGATTAGCCCCAAGCTTCAAAGAGTTTTAACAAAGCTTCAAAGCAGACAATTTATGCATCATTACTATCTGACTTTGAAAGCACACTTATTTCTTTAGGGTACACACATTTTTTAAAGAATGATTTTTTGAGAAATCCGAAACAGATTTCCAAGAAATTGAATTAAACAGGAGGAAACCTGCTATCTCTCCCCTAAGCTTCCCCCCCCCCCCCCCCTGTTCTTTTTGTGTTTTCTTCATAGTACAGAAACAAACTACCTTGCGTTCCTTTTCAGGGTCATTTTGTCATATCACATAAGATACTGTGCACATTCCATATAGGCCTACAGATCAGTTCAAGAAATCACTATATATTTTCAAGTTCTCATTTCCATGTAGCAAGAATGAGACCAATTAAGATGAAAGAAGCTGACGTGGTACTTTTTGTGCCTCTGCAGGATAAATATTCGGCTGCATAGATAAGTGTACCACCACATGATATTTCTGTGAGATTACTGCAGAGAGAGCAGATTTATGGGTTGTCCACTGCTCCCCTCCTTATGGTTATGAATCAACGAAAATCAGCATTCATGGGTCCTTGGGTCTCTTTCTTAAAAGTCCATGTTTTAGAATTTTCTAACAAAGGAAGGCATACAAATATGTCTGTGTCTGACTTTAAAAATACCCAGACATGATTAATGGGTGATGCTAGACACTTTTAACCTTATGATGATATTCTCTCAAAGGTGCAAGTGCATTTTTCTGTAATGATTAAAGTCTGTGTGGTTCCAAATCCACCAGTATTTCCAAATCATGTTTCTGTTGCAGATGGATAGTTAGTCAAATAAACTGGCAGCTGTACCAGAACAACATAAATGCCTGAATGAGAATGTACCAGTTGAGATGACTTCATCAAGTGACCAGTCATGTACAGTACAGATGGAACCCTTCATTATCCATTGATGATGAATAGTAGAGGTATCTTAATGTTCTAACTGGAGAGAGTTGCAATTTTCTAAACATGAATTCATTTATTTAAATGTGATTAACCAACGTTCTGAGCACATATTCAATATTGAAGTATAAGCATTAAAACATGAAGCATGCTTATCTTTTTGAGAAAATACTGGCTTTTCAATTAAATGAAGGAAAAGTGAATTATGCAATACAGTAAATCAACCTAAAACTCCTGGAATAGTTAAGGAGAGCATCCACAGAGGAAAGTGATGTAATAAAACTAGTCCACTTTAAATCTAATTCTTCAGTGGAGTCAGATTAGTTTTGCTGGTGGTCCTTCATGAATCAAATACAATTTATTTGTTTAAAGATAAAACGAAAGAATGATAGAATGTCCTTGGCTGGAAAGGATCTCTGGATATACTCTAATTGTGCCTTCTATGGAAAGCAGGGCTATAGACTAAGTGAGTCACCATGTCAAGCTGTCTTGAATATTTCTAGATTCCATCATGGGTCTGCAGCATATCCTATTTAATTCTTCTCAAGTCTCACTCTCCCCCTCCCCCTCCCCCTTCCCCTCCCCTTTCCCCTCCCCTTTCCCCTCCCCTTTCCCCCCCCTCTCCCTCTCCCTCTTCCTCTCTCTCCTTCCCTCCCCCTCTCTCTCTTTCTCTCTCTCTCTTTCTTTTTTAACTGAAATATAAATGGAATTTCTCCTGAAACAAACAAACAAAAAACACATCTGCTTTCTCTTACTTGTTCACGTTGCAATCTTGAAAAGAATGACTCCTCTACAACTACCACACACATAGTGGGAAGCCCTGATTACATCCCTCCTGAGCCTTCACTTCCCCCAGCTGGAAAAAAACAATCAGTCAATCAACAAGTCCTTCAGCTTTTCTTCGTAGGTTAAGTTCTGCATCACTCTAAACATTATGATCTTTCTCTAATCCCCCTGCAATTCTTCAGTCTTTTTTTGTACTGCAGTGCCAAAACAAGGCATAATATGAAAGGTTTGACTTTACAAGAACTAAATAGGAATAATCTTATTCCTTGCTCTAATGGTGATAGAGTTGCTGCTGCAGCAATGGACATGGTTTGATTGTGATGCTTCAAGGGCACAATGCTGATTCACTTTTAGTTCACCTTCCACCAGTACAGCTTCTTTCCAGCCTGTAACTTCACAACTTGTATTACTAGTTGGAATTATTCTATTATAGCTGTAGGACTTGCATTTATCTTTGTTAAATGACTTTTTTCTCCTGCCCTCTGTATGTACCTCTGATCCCAATGCGATATAACTTGTAAATCTAATTATAGTATTTTCAATTCCATCAGACAGATTGTTTTTAAATACAACTATGGTATAAATGCCTATGTTTGGTGTTTTTTTTGTTTGTTTGTTTGTTTGTTTCAAATTTATATTTTGAATGGTCTTTTTAATGGAATCTATGAAGACATCAGTAGAAAGAATCTGTTAACATATCTTTGTGTTTGTTTTGTGTATCTGTGAAATTTAATGGGTTTTATTTGTTCTGTTTTTGTGTTTTTTTTTTTTAATGTTATGTTCATTTCATACAAACAGCATATACAAATCACAAGGATTTACTGATCCTTCTGTAGGCAGCTGTCTCAGGAACTTAGGATAAAGGAATGTTGCAATAATTAATGTATTTATATGCTTCTTCCCAATCTACTTAGATTTTACTGCTTTTATGTTTAGAACAAAGAATATTCAAGGGTCAAAATATTTTCAAAAATGTGTGAATAAAGAAATAACACACTTTTGTTTTCACAGCAAAAGCAATAAAGCAATCATTCCTTTTCTTATGTATAAATGCTTGATTTTACAGTTCAGAGTCTTCACAATTTGATCTCCTTTTATTCCATCTTATTAATTCAAGTTGGATATCAGGAAAAGATTCTTCACCAAGAGGGTGTTCAGGCACTGGAACAGGTTGCCCAGAGAAATGGTCACAGTACCAAGCTTGACGGAGTTCAAGAAGTATCTGGACAACAGACTCTGACATGTGGTCTGATTTTTGGGTAGTCCTGTGTGCAGACAGGAGTTGATCTTGATAATTCTAATGAGTCCCTTCCAACCTGGAATATTCTGTGTTTAAAGGTAAGGTCAGCTGCCAGCTCTCTATTCCAAGAAGTGATGATGAAGCAAATGGTGAATCACTGATGGTAGAGGAGAGTTGAGCTGATGGACACATGTCATTCTATGAATCTATGAATCTATGAACTCCCATCCCTCATCACCCGCAGATGATAACAGCCATCATACTCCACACACTCATATTCTAATTTTTCAAATTGTTGCATTTAAGGTATTCTTCCTATTGCATAGTGACATTTATAGAAATAAGTATATATATATATATATATAAAATGGAAGAAAGGAAATTCTAAATGTTGCCGATGTTCAAATTTCAGTTTATACTTGTAAAAATCAACCCAAAAAATGGAAGTGAAAAAAGTCAATTATTCATTAATATTAATGATTTTAACCAGTCATACCTCCTAATCAAAAATGTGGACTTTATTCACATTTGATTTCTCTTTGTAAAATACTAAGTCCTCCTACTTACCCTTTGGTCAATAAAGACAAATTTAAGCTGTGAAATCAAAAGCTCTTAATCTATTTTGAGATATTTGTGACACCTTCACATTACCCATCAATTAATTTTTAAGGGATTAGCTTAGATTTCAATTTCTCAGGTAGCAAAAATTCAGTTGGATTTGATGAATTCCATTTGATGCATCCCTTTTAACAGAACCACAGTACCATACATTAAATATGTCCAAAAATGTTCAGAATAGCATGGGTAATTCTTCAAGCCAAATATAATTCAATAACAAGTAGAAAAGGGCTTGTATCATCTCTCTTTCAGTACAAGCTGGTAAAATCCACTTTTTGTAACATCTGCTGGATTAGTGAAATTTCTTCTCTACAGATCTGCTGTAATAATGATTGTAATAATGCTGTAATAATGTAATAATGGAAGTCAATATTTTTTGTAGAGGCATTAACTTTCAGTGACTTGCTTTTTACTACGTTATGTAAGCAGCCTTTACAAGTTCTATTCTTAGATTCATTGATGTTTTGAGACTTGATATGCAGTGCTGATGATTGGCATTCAGATGATTCTGTTCCAGAGTATCATAGCTTTCCTAAAAAATAATAATAATGGAGATAATTGACCACAATCCATCCTCTCCAGTTTAATGTTAGTGATAAATACAATATCCTTGACATGTTGCTTCCTCCTAAATTGATGTAGACTGTACACTATTTTGTAAGTATACTATTTTATAAGTATACTATCCTATAAAAAGAAATTTTTCATGATTCCCCAGCCTACTTTGTAGTGATAATTCTATAAAAGTACTGGCAGGTACCATTCACTGATCTGCCGAAAATGCTAACAGTTCTGATATTGTAAGAGTCAACTCACTACCCCTTAATTCCCATTCAGCACTAAAAGCAGTATGATACTTCTATAAAGAGCAACTGAGTTGTTCATGTGGAGCAGCATTTCCTACAAACCAATACACTCTTGGCTGCTAGTATTGTTACTAGTTGGAATATATCAGTCTGATAAGATGTAGGCACTAGAGAGTCATTAACAGCATGTTCTTTTCCAACAGCACTAGGGACTCATCAACTTTGAGCTAGCTTTAGCAGCAGGGAACTATCCGTTCCATGCCAAAGGTTAAATAAAAACTTAGCACTCTACTTAAATGAGAGCTTGTATAGATTGTATAAGTGATACGGCTTTTTCAGTACATTTTTGATTCCATTATGAAAACAGTGTGCAAAATGTTGTGCTTTATTCTATTATAAAGTATTATTTGTTATTTATTTATTTATAACATATATATTTATTATATAAAGTACTATTGTGTCTATAGTTAGCCAGTAATGAAAAGATGTGTACATTTTATCACCAAATCTTTTCTACAGAGCTTTGATGTATATAATATAAATAATAAATAATTTAATAAATAAATAACAGACAGTATGCAAGGGCCCCCATAGAAAGATTTAAAAGAACAAGCATGCTATTCCAAATCTGTTTTGTTTCTAAGTCTATAAAATTCAGCAAATGTTTTGAAGTTAGTATTCATGTTTCTTAAGATACATTTTTACCACACTAAAATTATTTGAAATAAAGGAAGGATGATTAAGTATTGTCCAAGTAACAAACTGTTCTGCTTAGGTAAAAGGGTTTTTAGCTTCCTCTTGCAGTTTAGCCTGTTTTTGTTTGTTTGTTTGTTTGTTTTGTTTTGTGTTGTTTTGTTTTTGTTTCCATGGCAGAATTATTATATTATAGAAATTTTTGCATCAGTGATCAGCCAACAGGAAGTTTTTTCCATGTGGCTGATGTTTAAAAGAATTTATCATACTTACCAGCATCATTGCTGTCAGATCTGTCTTCTTACCCTGTTCTTCCAAGTGCACAGATGTCTTAAAATTTATACACATTAGAGCTTATAAAAAATGTCCTACTTGTGGCAAGATATGATATGTCTAGTTTTTTGTTCTATTAATAGTAGCATAATTCACTTATTATTTAAAACAACAGATTATTCCACTCCAGTTCCTCTTCTGTGATTTAACTGTCATACTTACACAGCAAATGACTGTTATTTATGAGTTTTGTGATTTCACAGTAGGCAACATTTTCTGGCCTATCAGTTTTGTATGTCACTATTTTCAAAATAAAAAATACATGATATTTTCATATTTTCTTCCTTTTTTTTTTTTCTTTCATTCTTCTTTTTAATCACAGTAGCATGGAAACAAATTCATTTCATTTAAATATTCTGGACAGTCATTAAAAAGATCTTTCTATGATGCACACAATCATGTAACTCAGTATTTTCTTGCTTGAACAAAACTGATTAGATTATCAAATTATTTGCTAAAAGTAAAAAATAAAGATCATACTCAGGTTTTGCTTACCAGGAAAAAAAAAAAAGAAAAAGAAAAAAAAAAAGTATAAAGAGATATCATTGCACTGAGAGAAGACAGAAACCTTTTTGTTTTTTAATAACTCAGATTCCTAAATCCAAGACAATATCTTATTTCAAATATGTTAAATGTATATGTATATATATGTGAGATTTCACTGAAAAAGTCACAGAATGTAGTTCAAATGCTACATATTTGGGGAAAAAATAAAGTCTTAATGCACACACAAAAAAAAAAAGTCATACATTTTGTGGGTTAGCTCCAAGTTACACAGACACAAATGTTTTACCCAGACTATCTATTTTAACTGAGTCTCACTGTGTGAGATGTAAAAACCTAGATTTTATCTACAGAAGTCCTGAACAGCCATAATAACAGACTAAATTAACTGCTTGAGAATCTTTTATTATATTGTTAATGTAAACTGAATTGTGCTTGTTATCTTTGTATTACATTAATGAAAATGGCCATTTCTTTGTAGTACTGAAATGGAAGAGTGATAAATTGGAGCATGTGAAGAATGCCATTTTCTGTGAGTAACTCTACAATAAGAATTTCCTGGGGGACTACTATCCTTTGTATAAATAACATTTCTTTCTGTTATTTTCTAATCTTAGTACACTATTTCAACATTTGATTCTTTCTGTTTGTGAGAGATGGTCTCCAAAATATCAGTCTCTGGTACTGAGAACACAGACATTTCATTCTTACACATAACTTATTTTACCTTTTTACAAATGTGTACTTCATTGCAGTAAGAAGTACCTGCTTTTGATTTCTTCAGACTTGAAATCAGATGCTGTGTGAATTGCAATTCTAAAATAGAGAATAATGAATGAGACAGTGAACAAAAGAGGCTTCAATTAACAAATCAATTGTGTAAAGGAGAATAGATAGTGTTATAAATACATCTCCTGTTGTATCTTGGTTTCATGTATCTACATGTTATTATAGAAAGCCATCAATGATGTAACATGGTCTTAAGCAGACAGCTCTCCATCTGATATACCTGTTTATATCCCAGGAAACATGGCTTCAAAGGAAATTGCTCAGTAACATTTCAAATACAGCTAAGGGTCTCCTGGAGGGCTAGGACACCTCCTAATTTTCCCAGAGCCCTAGTTCATGACAGTGTGGTTAAATACATTAGATATTGAATTAGCTGAAAAAAACTGCCCTGCCCTTGTTTTGTTGTTTTGCTCCTCCTCCCCTGACAAGTTTTCAGGTTTCAATTGCACAGTCTCCAACTAAAGAATGCTAGTCATAGAGGTAGCTCTTCTTCAGAGGTATTCTAGAGCTAGGTTAGTTCACATTATTTGCTGGTGGACTGTATTCAAACCAGCAGAAGAAAAGGCCTTTTAGATTTTCATTTTTAAAAGAACAGAGAACTGTAGATACATGGATCAGCATAAGAGAACAGGAATGGACAAAAGAAGTGGAGGATTTACCACCAAATTATCTATTCCCAGTAAAAGAATGAAGTTAGCATTTCTGGAACAACTTATGGATGTTTTATATAGCAAAATCACTTTTTTAAAAGTGGCACTGCTTATTTCTGTTGTTGAATAGGAAAATCAACTAAGTCAGAAAAACTAATTATTTATCACAAAGTAATCTCTTCTTCAGGAGAACAATAAGGTTTATAGATGAAAAAGAATTCTGAGTGCCTACAAGGTGAAAAAAAGAGGTCAGTTGTGCAATGTGTAGAGCTGCTGAATTTTGTTATCACTCACTGAACATATGAAGATCATATGAAACTTCTAAATATGAGAGGATTGTACCAAGGCACAAAAGAATAATTAATAAAAAAGAACAATTTATTCAAAATAAAGGAGAAATTCAATTTCAAACTTTTCCATTATCCCTTCAACTTGTCCTATCTTTCTCAGCAGAAGTATGCACAAAGCCTATAAAACTATTTACATATACATTTTAAAATTTGATATTAATGAATCATAATTGTGCTGTGATAATCTACTTTAGGACATGACTGACACTTCAAAACTATGTGCTGATTAGTTATTTGGGCATTTGGATTATATTATGGCTATTCATCAACTTTCAGCAGTAAGTCTTTGGAACATAATCACTAAAAACTCTGAAAATCCTGTGGCTACAATGAATAAAATAAATGGATGCAGCGAGTAATAATTACTTCCTCCGTTTGGGTTATTCCCATCTCAGTATCTAGTTGCAGATAATTCTCTTTGACTTCAGTTTCCATTTTTCACTTTGTTTCTCCATACTCTGCTTCCTCATATTTTCTGTGACCTCTGCCTGGTGAAAACTATGCTCTCTACAAATCATCACAGTCTGTGACTGTAAAAAGAGTTGTGTCCTTTTTTTTTCTCTCATGCAGGACAAAAATCACAGAAATAGATAATCAGAGGATGGTTGAAGTTATCTGATCCAACCCACTCAAACAAGCAGGACCACCTACAGGTGAATGCTCGGACCATAGCATCTTTTTAATATCACCAGTTGTCAACAGTGCACAACCTTTGTGGTCAACCCATGTCACTTCTCACTTGCCATAGTCACCCAAGATCTGTGAACTAAGGTTTTTGTTACTATTTTTTAAAATTATTATTTAAGACTCTCTAATAATTAATCAAGATTCAAATTCTCATTATGCTTTGCACTTTATATCTCTCCTCTTTCAGTTACTATATTAGTACTGTAGTTACTACACTAGTAACTAGTAACTACTAGTAGTAGTGTAGTAACTGATCATATCACTGTAATGTATAACTCCGATGTGCTGCATAACATTCATTGTGTTACAAGCACGATGCAATTCCCTTGGATACTATTATCAAAATCCCGTACATATCAATATTCATACAGAGTCCATTTTCTGGGCTCTGTATATAAAGTTAGTACAGTCTATTGTACTTCAAGGAGTACTTAGGAACCATGAATGTGATAGGGTAAATAGGAATGCAAGGATAGAAATTCCTTTTGCAATTGAAGAAACTCTGACGTGTAATGTGAGACTATCATGTGGATTATAAATTCCGTATATTTTCAAATAACAATATAAAATTTATTTAGCCTCAGACCTGATGAGATAGGCACAGATAACCGGAAAAGTAACTGAAAATAAAAGGAAAATTACTGCAGAAATAAGTACAGCTGGCTGACAAAAACTATGCCTGCCATAGAAAATGTATATCAGCATATGCTGATGAGGGGAGTAATATATTTTTTTTTAATTTCAAGGTTAACACCAAATGGAAGTCATTTACTTTTGCTGCTTCTTTCTAAAAGATGGGAGTAGAGTTAGGTGGGAGCATTAGAGAGGAGGAAAGGAAAACAAACAAACAAACAACAACAAAAAAAAAACCATTATCAGTAACTGTGATAAACACAAGAATTTATGCAGAAATGTCCAGAAAGGAAAGAATCTGTTAGAATAGCAAGGCAGTGTTAGCTAAATATGTAAGGAAGGGAGGGATAAAGGAAGTGAAAGAATGGAAGAAGATCAAATTAAGGATGAAGAAGGAACTTCATAAGGCTTTATCAGGAAAGTTAATAATACATGTAATACATTAAAAACTCTCAGTAGATAACACTAAATCAGGAGGAGCTATTTCCGCTGTCCAGAGTAGAGTGGTCTTGCAGACAAATTAGAAGGCTGGGCAATCACCAACTGCATGACATTTAATAAGAGCAAATGCCAGTTTCTGGGACAAAGCAACGCTGACTATAAAACAAGAATCTGGAGAGCATCCTTACAAGAAAGGGTCTGTTCTGTTCAATAGCAAGTTCAAAATAAGTGAATAGCATGCTCTGGCAGGTAAAATGGCCAATTATACACTGGGATACATAACAATGCCAAAGGAACTGTCAAAGGAAGAAACTTTCCCACTCTGCTCTGCTATTGTGTGGCCTCACCTCAAGTACTGTGTATGGTTCTGGAGGCCGGGATCCAGAAGTGTTTAAAACTGTAAGGACATAAAACCTGTAGATAGCATTGAAAGGAGGGCTAGAGGGGAAGATGTATGAGGCGTGGCTGAAGTCACATGGTTGTTTGTTTGTTTTTCTTTTTTCCAGCTTAGAGAAGAGGAAACTGAAAGGAGGCCTCAAGGAATCGTTCAACTGACTCATGAGCAGGAATGGAGAGTGTCAGTGGTTCATGGCCTGGCTCAGCCTGGTTCCATGACTAGTAGGGTGGAGGGACCTCCAGATCCACACTCCAGAAAGGGATAAGGGAAAAACGGTAGAGAGAGATGGGCCCCAAAACAAAACAGTGGCAATGATCTGAGAAAAAACAACAACAACAACAACAACAACTTTACTAAATTAGATATCAGAATGCAAGATAGCACACTATGATACAATATAATTATAATTTGAGCTAATAAATCAAACATGTGAGAGAAAGAGTGTCCAAAAAATGAAGGCCTTACACTAATGCTGAGGCAAGGCATGCGGTTGAGATGAGCAACAGGGAGGAGAGCCTGACAGTTGAAAAGACAAAAGATATGTCAGGTGACCTTGCCAGAGGTTATGTCTCCTCTCTGAACACAAAGTCCTCTGGGGTATGTCATTCTTTTCTGGGACAGTTACCCGAAACTGGACCATTAACTCTTTAACTCCTGGTACACTACATGATGTTATGATGTAGAATATTGATAGCCCAAAGTCATAAAACCATGACAGAGAGGCAGACACTGATCTCTTCTCTCTGGTGACCTGATAGAACCTGAGCAAACAGCATGAAGCTATGTCTGACAAGGGTCAGGTTGGGTATTAGGAAAAGGTTCTTCACTGAGAGAGTAGTCAGGCACTGGAACAGGCTCCCAAGGTGCAGAAGGTCATAAGAAAACCTTCTTATCTGTAGTATGCCAAGAATTGTCTCAAACACTTACGAGACCATCACCATGACAACAGACTGAAGGATGAAGACACGGTTTTGAGGAGGTAGGCCTGTAGAAAACCATCTTGTTCTATCAAATAATCTGTTTGCTGCAGAAGTTTTGATGACAAACTTGTTTATGGCAAACTTCTCGATTACAAACTCATTTGTTGCAGACTTAATGATGAACTTATTGATGAATCTGTGATGGTGAATCCATAACTCCAGTGTACATAAAAGGATGCCTGAATGAAGCTTGGACAGTCTTTGAGACTTCTATACTTTGGAAACTTCTGCAAAAGCATTCTCGCAGTCTGAGGACATGTCCATTGGCTGGACCTGAGCTGCAACACAGACCAGTGACATCTCTCTATGCTCCTCTCTCTCTCTCAGAATATTCTGAAGTTATGGTTCTGTTTTTGTTTGTTTGTTTATTTGTTTGTTTTTTCCAATTTGTTTGTTTCTGAAAAGAGAGTTTCATATAAAATAAAATCTGTGGTTTTCATTCTGTACAGGGGGATTTGGGGGAAAAAAAAATCATTTCAATGCTAATAATTTTCTGTTAAAGTCATCAATTCAAAATTAAATTATTCAAATACTCTAAACTGTTGACATCCAGTTGCACACATACTGGAAGTAGGAGAAATTATTGGCAACTGCTACTAAAGCTCTTAGCTTTATACAAAGTGCTGCTTGATTACCTTCTTCACAACTCCATTGTATGAAGTGGTCGTGTTCAGTGAAAAAAAAAAAAAAAAAGGTCTAACTATTATTAACTATGCCACAGGTGCAATTTCTTCAAAAAGGGAATGGCAAAAGTGGACATTATCTTCTTAAGAATGATAAAATAATTACATAATAATTTTCTAGAAATAGATTTCTAAATATGAAAAGATCTGAAACTGCCTGAAGAAAAAATAATTTAGGGTCACAATGACGACAATATGATTTCAGGGAGACATATAACATTAAGTTACACTAGGAATGTTATGAAAGCTAAAGACAAATAATTTGAGGTAGCAAAACAAGTTATTAAGAGGTTAAAACCAGAAATAGAATACTTAATAGTACTTTTGAGCAAGGGAGGTGATAGTAACAAATCATTGCTCTAGACATCACTGTCCTATCCCATTTAATAGTGTGGAAAAAGGACTAGGAAAAGCTGCCTGGAAAGGCTGTAGAATTGCCACACTGGAAATACCTAAGCCACATATGCTCTAAACAGCATGATCTGGAATTTGCCTTCTTTGAGCATGAAGTTGGATCAGATGACCTTCTGGAGCTCTTTCAGTCAAAATTATTCTATGATACTGTGATTCAGCTTGTCATAAACGTTTTAAGAAATTATTATAGTGTACCCTGAAAAAAGATAAAAGACTGTTTAAGTACATAGTGAATATAAAAGTTGAATGATTATCACATTTCTGTTCTGTTAGAAATTCTGCATATTCTATGTAATTCCACTACCATATAAGGTAAAATACATAAAGCAAAGAAGAAAACAAAAGTACAGATCACTTTTTGATATTTCTTAGAAAACAAAATTCTGAAAACAGCAGTAACAACAACAACAAAAAGTCTGTAGTCCTCTTTCACAAAACCATTTTATAGTATTTTCTTAAAATATTGTTTTAAAAAAGAATCCTTAGGGCTTTATTTCCTAAAGTCTCCAGATGTTTGTGTCAGTGTTTCACATTCCATTCCAAACTTAAATGAGCACTTTCCTACATTACTTTGAATTCTAGTATTTCTGAGAACATGAGAAAATGAGAACAAATTGTACTACTCCAACAAATATTTGATTTTTTTGTTTTGTCTAAAACTGTTAGAAAAACTTTATATATATATATATACATACACACACATATATATATGTGATTCTGTGATTCTGTGATTCTGTGTGTGTATATGTGTATATATATATATATGTATATATATAAAACAGGTTGTTGTTGGAGGCAGTGGATGCCCTGTCCTTGGAGATATTCTAGACCAGTCTGGACCATGCTCTGGGCAACGTGATCTAGCTGTAGATGCTGCTATTCATTCCAGAGGAGCTGAACTGAATGATCTTCAAAAATCCTTTCCAACTCAACTGATTCTATGATTTAACAATAAATCAAAGGAAAGAACATAAAGCTGAAAATCTTGTTTCTAGTTGTCTTTCACAATCCTATTTAGAAATTCCTAATTTAAGATGTTACAAAACTTTTGTTCCTCTTAAAGAGTATCTTGGAAGACACAGTTGCATTTCATCAAAGTAATTTTTAGTAAATGGTTATTTATTTCTCTTGCATTGACTTTTAAGAATGTAAAACTAGTATACCCAGTATAAATTTGCCAAAATATTCTAACGGAATGCAATTGCTTGAAAAAAACTTCTATAGATACATGATCTGCTTTTACAATTCACAGCTATACGTAACTACCACTAAGTAACCACAAAAAAGGTAAAACACCCTCCTTCTTGAAAGTGATACTTATCACTGAATGTTATGCAATTTAGTGTTAAAGTTGTTAAATTTACAGCCAAGACAAATATATCCAGTGGATTTACATATATGTAAGACATAATCAAGCAGGAGTAGTTCAATTTAACATAGGCTCAAATTGGTCTGCATTATGTAGATTAAAAATATGATAGCCTTTTTTCTGTGATTGTAGTTGAAATATTTCAAAATAATAATTCCAAGGTCAGTAAATGTTTTCTTTCTCATACTGAATTCTTAATGATATTAAATTTCATAATAGCAGCCATCAAAAGTCATTAGGAGACTTCCTTCTTCTGAGGAGGAGAAAACATGAAGTTCTTGTCTTTTGAAGGCATCTTTAAATAAATAAATAAATAGATAAACAAACAAACAAACAAATAAATAAATAAATAAATAAATAAATAAATAATCTGGATAAATAAATAGAGTTTTTAGTGTTCCATTCAGGATAGAAAAATACATTCTTGGGGGAAAAAAAAAAGAAAAAAGAAAAAAAAGAAAAAAAAAGCACATTGGTAGTCAAAATGTGTTCTGGATTCTGTATTGTGTAGAAATTGGTCTTTCTCTGCAATGCTATTAAAAGCAGAGGAAAAAAAGAGGAAGAAGAAAAAAAATATTTCAAGTGTTAGCAGCTGCAGAAAACATGTATTATTGCAAAGAATAGTGTGCAAGTAAAATTTCAGTTTCTAAGAGTGTCACAAACTCAATATGCTTTATGTAATGATATGCTGAAATGATAAAATGAGAGCTGAACTCCAAAACCTGAAAGACATCTATATTAACTTTTAAATACAATGTGAAGCCTTTATTTTTTTTGAATCTTTATTCAAATGGAAATAAAGAGCAGAATAATGTAAATGACATTCTGACCTCCAGAGAGTTACATGCTACTGTCACTGAAGACTTAGTGACTGAAATCTAGGGAATGATAGGAATGTTTTTATTTGAATAACACTGTTGTGTTTTCTATACATGAAGTGTAGACATGGCCTTGCACCTTATGTACAGTATCTCTGACAGTGATTACTTCCTTTATTTCTAAGCTGTGATTGCAGTTACTTGCTATGATACTGGTTTTGAGCCAGTTGCAAGATCAAATAAGCGTGGTCATCAGTGGATCCATGTCTGGATGGAGATTAATAATGAGTGGTGTCCTGCAGGGCTCGGTGCTGAGACTGGTACTCTTCAATAATTTTATTAATGACATCGACAGTGGGGTCAAGTGTATCTCCAGCAAGTTTGCTGGTGACACCAAGCTGTGCCCAATGGACAGGATGCCATCCAGTGGGCCCAGGTGAACCTCATGAAGTTCAACAAATTCAGTGCAAGGTCTTGCACCTGAGTCAAGGTAACCATCACTGCCAATACAAGCTGGGGGATAAAAGGTTTGAGTGCAGGAAGCATTTTCCTGCTAGAAAAGACCTGGTCTTTTCTAAGAAGCTGGACGTAAGCCATCAGTGTAACCATATCCTGGGCTGCATCAAAAGAAGCAATCAGCAGGTCTTTGGAGGTGATTCTGCCCCTCTACTCTGTGCAGAGTCCACACTTAGAGTGCTGCATCCAAATGTGAAGTCCTCAGAACAGAAGAGACATGGACCTGTTGGAGTCCAGATGAGGGCTGGAAGAATGGTCCAAGGGATGGAACACCTCTCCTATGAAGACAAGCTGAGAGAGCTAGAACTGTTCAGCTTGGAGAAAAGAGGGCACCTAATAACAGCCTTTCAATATCTAAAAGGGAGCTACAAGAAAGGAGTCAGACTCTTTAGTAGGGTCTGTGGTGATAGAACAAGCACCTTAGCATAATAAACTTTAGATTTTAAAATTCTTTCTTTTTTTTTTTTTTGTAGCGATTATATATGTTCTTTTATATATATATATATATATATATATTTTTTTTTTTTTCTATGTGGTGTTCTTCTGATTATTCTCATGTCCAGAAGCCCTACTATTTTCCAGGCTCCTAATCAGACCGGTGTTTACCTTTCATTTTCATGTGCACTTGAGTTTTGTAACTAGTAAGCTTTTCATTTTCTATTAACAATTTATTGACTCATCTGAAGTCTTTAATTTATAAATAAATCTTTTGATTCCATTGTTCCTTAAACCTATTATAGTGGGGGAAAGTCATAGTTTTATGCTTTTCATGCAATATTATTCTGTTTAGTTATTTTGTAGTCTTTCATCCTTAGAAGTTCCTTGTGTGCAGTGGCGTTTAGAAGATTCTTAGGTTCAATAGCAATGGTAACTATTATCTAAGTAATAATAGATTTACCTTTTTCATGGACAGAAATGAAGAAAATACAAGTCTGCTAGGGCTGGAAAGTTCTTAACAATCATAACTCTCAGTTCTCTGCCTATAGGAGACTGAGCAATGGAAAGAAGCAAGAGGAGAGATATTTGAAGCAAGAGGAGAAGATATTTGACTTATCTCAGGAAAGTGAAATTTTAAACCTTTTTCCTCAAAGTGAGCAGTCTGTTAAAAGAGAAGTTATCAGTGAACATGACTGGTAAAGAATTAATGTTAAACTTTAATAAGAGAGTGAAAGAGGAGTGAAAGAGGAGTAAGGAGTACAAAACAAACTGAACTACTGCTCTGAGTGGAGAATTAAAGTAAGTGATAGAGCTTCCAAACATGAAGAGTGGAATCAGGGCACATTACTATAGGGCAACGTAGCAGTGACACAAAAAGGCATTATTGAGTTGGAAGTATACTTCAAGGGGAAGGGCTGTAACTGAGATCATTTTTATAGTGCTTCTGGCTGATTTCTAAAGTTTACAAGGGTACTTCAAAGATTGCACAGTCAACATTTTATTTTACCAGAACAGATGCATTTTGATGAAAAACATAGAATCTGTCAAACTTGCTATATTCTGTCTTGTTTCTGCTGAAGTTTTAAGGGGATGAACATGCTGTAGTTAATTTAAAGGCAGTTACCTTTGCCCAAAGGTAAAGTGATGATTTAATGTGCCAGCCATGTCAGTATAGGCTTTGTAGCAATATTTACCAAGTACTTCTGACTTAGGCAGTTTGAATGGATTCATGATGATGGTAACCTCTAGTGCAATTTTTGTTATGGATGCCGTTTTTCCTTTTTCTTCTTTTTTTTTTTGTATGTCATGAAGATACCTTATCTAATAAATATTTCAATTACCTTTTCATTTTTTTTTCCTTTTCAGAGATGCTCATAACATGGTATCTGATATGCACTAAAGAAGTCGAGCCACTCTTCTGAGGAGAAAAAAAAAAAAAAAAGCCTGCAGTATAAGCAGATAAAGCAAAAGATTCTCTACTAAGACAGCAAATAGTATAAAAAAGCGTGCCAAGGAATATGAATTACCTAACAAAATGTAGCCATGCTTTAACTGATTCCAAATGCATTAGATTTTATTATTTGTATACATATGACTATCTGAACTTCCTTTTTCCTCTGAATCTTTTGTTCAGATCAAACGCCCTCTTCTTAGGGCATTTCTCCTCTCTCCTCCTTAGGGCAATTCTCCTCTCCTTAGAGAGGACGAAAGAAAAAAAAACGAACAGAAAACAACAATATAAGTAGCTGTGATAAACACAAGAATTTATACAGAAATGTCCAGAAAGAAAAGGTTATGTTAAAATAGCAAGGTAGCGTTAGCTAAAAATGTGAAGAAGGGAAGGATGAAGGAAATGAAAGAATGGAAGAAGCTCAAATTAAGGATGAAGAAGGTACTTCATCAGGTTTTATCAGGAAAGTTAATAATACATGTAATACATCAAAACCTTCAGGCCCAAATAAATTAAAAAATTGTGGAAAAAATAAATAAAGTCACAGAGTGACTAAAGAGAGAATTTTATAACTCAGTTTACAGTGGAAATACCCTACAGCTAGGGAAATGAGATGAAAATAAGTAAACAAAAAGCAGATAGGATAATTGCTTGCCCTGACAGCTGAAGTAAAATATTTTATAGGTATTTTTCAGGGCTTCATCTGCAAGGAGAAACTTGGACTCTGGACCAACATCTGATGAGAATGTTTCCTACAGCCCAGTGGCCAATATACTGTTCTGCTTTGAAGCCATCCTCATCATCCTCCATACATTTTAGTTTTCCAAATTTTAGTCAATAGAAATCAGAACTGCCTATCTAATAGAGCACAGAGTGGAGTGATGAAGGAGCTGGAAGACATGTTTGCAAGGCCTCTCTCTACAATCTTTACTCAGCTGTGGCAACTGGAAAAAAAGTGTCTGAAGAGCAAGGGAATGAAAATGTCACTTAAATCTTCAAGAAGGGCAGGAGGGAGGACCCAAGGATCTACAGGCTAATTAGCTTCACTTCAATCCCTGCAAACATGATAAAATACATAGATCCGGAGGGTAGCGATCAGCAGAGCAAAGTCTAGTTGGAAGCCCATAATGTGCAAAGAACCCCGGGGTTCAATACTGATTCCAGTCATTAATGACTTGAATGATTGGGTAGGGTGTGTCTTCAGTAAATTTACAGAGGCACAACACTGTGGGCAGTTACTAGTTCATCAGAGGGCTCTAATTCCATCCAGAAGGACCCTGACAGGCAGGAAGTCTGGGTTGACAAGACTCTTATTATATTCAACAAAGAGAACTGCAAAGACCTATACCAGGGGAGAAATAATCCCAGACATGGTACAAGTTAATAATTATTAAAGGTTATTAGTATTTCTGGCTGCATTAGGCAAAGTACTGCTTAATGGTCAAGAGAGGTGTAAAGAGTTCAGAGGAGGGCCAGCAAGATATTCAAAGGATCCTTGAGGTTCTGTCCAACCCAAGCCATTCTGTGATTCTATGGTTGGACTGGATGGTCTTGTAGGTCGGTGATTCTATGCCTGACCTTGAATTTCAAATAAGAGCTCTGTTTGAGTATATATATTTCAAATATTGACAAAATGCAGTCTATGCTTGATTTGGTATTCATCATGAACATTTGTGTTTCAGAAAATCCCCAATCTTAAACATTACTTTTACTGATTGTTGGAAGACTACTTGAAATTCAAAACATTAGGTAGTTCCTATCTCTATAACATAGTGTAAAAAGATAACAGAATGAAAAAGAAAGAGAATAACAGGTAGGATAAGGAGATAAAAGAGTAAGAAGCAACAAGAAAACAGAGAAAAAGAAATTCTCTAGAAGTTGCAATTTCAGAAAAAAAAAAAAATTGCACAGAAACAACAGGCCAAGAAATTTCTAGTATATTGTCAAAGCACATTAGTGTTCTTGTCTTTCTGCCTTTAGAATGAAAGATGAGGAACTCAGACAGCCATGGAAGGTGTCATTGTATGACTGAAAACCTGGTGTAGCCATCTAAGAATGGGATTTCAGGCAAAGGAATTAAATAACGCTGGGAAAACTAGAGTAGTCTTGTGGGAACGCTTTTTAAAAAATTGATTTGATCCTGTAATGGAAGGGATGAAATTCCATCTCTTTCCTAGAAATATTGCTTAAATATGATGTATTTTGGCTTTAAAACAAAACTCATACACCTGCAGGACTCCTAGTATACATTAACTCATTAGAATGATAAGAGTTGTCTTTGCTTCAGCTAATTATGGAGTGAAATGACAGCACAGTCACATCAGGAATAAAGCATTCTGTGCCAGTGGGAAAGTAGTTGAAATACACTGTTATAAATCTGATTTAATTCATCAAATGCTTCTGTCAATGATTTACAGACCAGTTTGTCCTGGTTTCATGACTAATGGAGTTGGGGGACCCGTGGACCCCCACCTTGGGAAAGAGGGAAGGGGAAAGGGTAGGGAGCTGGAAGATGGGCCTATAAACAGGACAGCGGCAATAGTATGAGGAGGAAAGTTAATTTACTAAATAACATATTGGAGTGCAAAAATAACACAATATAGTACAATATAAATCAAATAAAATGAGAGAGTATCAAAAAAAAAAAAAAACGTGAAAAGCCTTACTCTAGGGCTGAGGGAAGTCATCTAGCTAGGATGAGCAGAAAGGAAAAAGGGCAGCATCTTGTGATCTGCGAACAGTTTTATCTTTCCCTGTGAACCGAAAATGGAAACAGAACAACACAAATTTCTCTGGGATATTTAGTATGTAGTTCTTCTCTTCTGAGAACCAGGTACCTGCAACGATCCATGATCCACAGAACAGGAGCATTTACTTTTTGATTCCCAGTGTACTACATGGTGCTATGATGTGGAATACCAATAACAAAAGTCATAACGCCATGATAAATTTCTTTGTAAACATGCATGTGTGCTTAACATTATGAAGGAGGGATGAAAAAGTGAAAGCAGACTTCTGTGTAATGAAATAGTGGTAAAAGAACAGTCCAAGACACTTAGCAGTTTCAGTTTCTACATTGAATGGTCTACATGGAGGTTGACAGGAAGAGCTATTAGGACATAATCATAGATCTTTTTGTTTGCTTTTCATTTTCTGTTGGTGGTTTTCTTATGCTTTATTTTAAGTTTTAGTCAACACTAATGAAAACTGTCAGTGGATGGCTTTTATTTTCTCAGCAGCGTAAATTTGACATTTTTCTAATTATTCTGCTTTTAGGTAAAGCATCTGGTTTCACAGGAATTGTTATATGGTTTACCATTTCATTCAGTAAAAAGCATACACTCATCTGAAGCACTCTTGGACTCCTCCTAAAAGAAATACTTACTCTTTGTCTCCAGAAACCAAAAATACAGAAAGCTCATCTGGCAGACAGATATGATTTTACTACATTGTTATATCTCACAGCTGGGAAAGCTTTCAGATGCTAATTCTCCTTAAAAAGGAGAATTCAGAATGTCCACAGAATATTTTGTTTGTCTGAGTTTGCTTCAACTGTTCATGCCTTTGTCCTGCATGTCTCTTTCATCAACGACACTAAGACTGACACTAAGATCTCCCTATGTTTACTAAAATATATGGATATAGACTCTGAATTTACTATAGTGATAGTTCTCTACACTCATGAAAACAATTCTTAAACTGAATACTCACTTATATAAGTGACTTAGTCTTAAAATATGTCAAGAAATTTCCCAGTAGAGAGTAATAATGAATAAGGCTTTAAAAGACTGTAATAGTTTCAAATGTTATTTGTTCTGTTGCCAAAAGTCATATTTTAAATGTCTACAATTACCCTTGTTTTATACAGAGATACCACACTGATGATTTCCTATCAGTAGATTTTTGTTTTATTTATTTATTTTTTTTTTCAAAATAACAGCAGATTTTCAAAATGTAGTTTTGTTCTAGAAAGACAAAATGTTTTCTTCTTGGACTTTATAACTGCACTATTTCATAAGATAACCAATGGATGTTCAACTTTTTGACTTTCTTGGGCCACACTGAGTGATGAAGACTTATCCTAGGCTACATTTAAAATATATAATGTAGTTAGTATATATAAATATCGAAGTTTACTTTTAAAATATTTTTATTAGAACATTAAAAAAAAACAAAAAAAAACATAAAACTGGTGGGATATTTCACCTTGTTTTTGTGAAACTAATGCATCAATCTGATTCAATGGAAGTGGCTGAAATTCTTATCAGGTTCTCAAGGTGTTTGTCACAGATTTTTGGTGAAATTTTACTCTTTGTGTACTTCACCTTGAAAATACTTCTTCACAAATGTATGTATTACCAAAAAATGATGACATAAGTAAGGTGTAATTGTGAAGTGAGATTTTTTTTTTCTTTTTTTCTTTTTTTTTTTTCTGGTAAAATAGGTCTTGTAGAAGTCTAAAAGCTGTGCAAGTCCACGTAGTGTGAAGGAAACAGAAGAAAGGCAATGTTTGCACAGATATTGTGTACATCATTATTCATGCATAAACCATAAAAATTATAACAAATGGATCTGAGTAATTTGCATGTAGAAAAATTGCTTTCATTTGTGTTATCCACAGATGTTACAATATGAAAGAAAATTGACAATATATAAGCTCAATTGGCAATATTCTTTGGAAATGAGGTTTTTCACTCATGTCTGCTTCAAAGTTAATTGAGCTTTAGATTTTTATATCTCACAAGAAGTTATCTTGTAATGCACAAATGTGGCATAAAAATATTAAAATGCAAGTAGAAACAAATCTGCATTTTTACTAAGAAATACAGAACATTCAAAATAGTCAAAAATGTCGCTTAGAAAAGAAGCATTGTAGATTATATGAATTACAAATAATGAGGCCTTCAGAAAATTGTGACCCTGACTCTTGATATTTTACTATAACACTAAAAATGTAGCTTGTCATACAAGTTCCAAAACTTTATTAGTCCATAATGTATTGTTTTATTTTAAAATGCCCTTCTTAATTATTTATGGCAGTGGAACAGATTAATTATGTTTCTTACATAAAAGCATACAGAAGATTGATCTTTTTTTTTTTTTTTTTCAGTTGCATATAAACATTGGCTTTGATGAATAGGTAAGAATTGGCAATAATTGTTTTAATTATTATATTTTGCCTGTATTAGGTAGATGAAGTATAGGATCATAAATGAATGAAAACATTGTTCACAGATTATATTTATGTCTGAAAAATTCACATGGAATATTGAGAAGAAAAAAATAGACACTATGTGCAACCACTTGTCAGTTCTGACTTTGCCTTTTATTACTTCTTTACATTAATACCTCTTCATTTTCATGATACAATAGAACAGAACAGAACAGTTGGAAACAACCTACAAGGATTATCCATTGAGCCCAACAGCCTGACCACTTCAGGAGTAACAGAAAATTTAGACATTTGATCCAAACAACTCTTGAACACTGAGAAGCACATGGCATCAATCTTTTGCCAGGGAGTCTTTTCCACTGTTTGACTGCTCTCACAGTAAAGAAATTGTTCCTAATGTCAAGTATGAGCTTCCTCCAGAACAGTTTTGTGCCATTCATGCATCCATTCATTGGTTACCAAGGAGAAGAGACCAGCACTTCTCTCACCATTCCCCTTCCTCAGGAAGTTGTAGAGAGCAACAGAGAGCACTTTTTAGCTCTATTTCCTCTACATTACACAAATAAAGTGTCCTCAGGCTCTCCCCTTAGGACATGCCTCCCAGTCCTTTTTGCCCTCTGGATTCTTCCAAGTACTTTCACATCCCTTTTATCTTTCAGAGCCTAGAATAGCACAAAATACTCAAGATAAGGACACGATAAAGCTAGGTATAGCAGGAGAATCACCTCTTCTGACTGGCTAGCTATGCTTAGCCTAGTACACCCAAAAATTATGTTTGCCTTCTCAGCTGCACCCTACTGGCTCCTGATTAGCCTGTTGGCTAACAAGAGCCCCACATTCCTTTCTGCTGAGCTGCTTTCTACCCACTCATCTCTCAGTCTGGAAGATAATAGATACAACTATCCAAATATTAATTTACAAATTATTAGAACACATAAGGTAAAAACAAAACAAAACAAAAACAACAACAACAAAAACCACAAAACTTATTAATTAATTGATTTAAAAATTAATTTGGAAAAAAAAGGTATTATTATATTTGTGTGTTTCCTTTTTCTCCCTCCCTTATACTTGTAACCAAAATAGCCAGTACATGTTACACTCTCACTGTATTCACTCTTACACTTCTTATTTGTCCCATATGATTGCATTGGCTCACAAATATAGTCAATAGCTCAAATTTTTACTGTAAGGATGAAGTTCAGAGTCTTTCCTCAGAAAGTAGCTCTTATGCGGCAAACTTATCCAAACTATTGAAGCATTCTCCTGATTTTCTGAATAGTATCTACCATTTTCTGCTTTAACTTTTGAACATGTTGTCTTTTTCTGGAAGTGAACGCAAGATCACGTAGAAGAGCACTTATAATACAATATTATTGTTATGGTGTAACCTACTATAAATTAACATTCATATGATAGTTCATTCACAAAACTGAGATACCTCATCTTTATAAAATTGAAATAGGTAGGAGCTCTGGATGCCATGAGAAGGAAATATCTGCTCAAACCTTTACTCACATCAGAACTACAACTAGATTCAAAGGTATAGGATTGTCCAGTTGAGTCCTGAACATTTCCAAGAGTGCAGATTACAGGGTCTATCCAAGCAACCTATTCTAGTGTTTAGTTTTACTCATTATGAAGAGCGAGTGTATATATTTCTTATATCTAATTAGAATTTCTCTTACTCCAGACTGTGTATGTTACCTCTTGTCCTATCAACTGTGTGCCACCAAAAAAATCTTAGCATATCTGAACTACTTTCTCATAGATCATTCTCCTGTCACCAAATCACTTTAGTGATTCTCTACCAGACAAACTTGCTGCAGATTGTCAGTATCTTGCTTGTAAAGGGAAGTTCAAAACTGGGCATACAACTCCAAATGCAATCTGAATCACTTCTGCCATGATACATTTCTATTCTGGTAGATATTAAGGTGGTTGAAGTAACTCTTAAGAACCAAAGCTTATGATTTTTAATCTTCTCATTATTGAAGGAAGATTTTGCTGATTTATTGTTCTTAATCTGACTGTTCAAAGCAGATGTCTGACGTCTTTTTTGCTCCATTCCCCTCCTGGGGAAATGGGGATCCTGGCTTATAAATTCCAACATAACCATCACCCATTCAGTGCATTAGTGAGTGAGTGAATCATAGAATCACCAAGGTTGGAAAAGACCTCCACAATCATCTAGTCCAACCATCCACCTACCACCAATATTTCCCCACAAATCATGTCCTTTAGTATATCTACACATTTTTTTAACACCTCCGGAGATGGTGACTCAACCAGCTATCTGGGCAGCTTGTTTCAGCACCTGATCAGTCTTTCAGAGAATTTTTTCCTAACTCTCAACCAGAATCTTCCCTGATGCAACTTGAGGACATTCCCTCTAGTCCTACTGCTAGTTATGAAGGAAAATAATCTGATTTCCACCTCACTTTAACCTTCTTTCAAGAGATATCTTCTCAAGAGACCTACATCCATTCAGAACTGTAGCATGTTTCTCGATTTGTATGCATTTGTATAAGCCTTTGTGGGGTACTTCAGGTTATTTTGTGGGGATGTGTGAGAGACTTCCTTACCATATTCACAGTAGGTGTTTCTGCTTTGCATTATTTTTTACACCACTTTTCAAAATTTTGTTCACCCATCAGCTACCTCATTAAAATACCTCATTTAACTACTTCTCTGAATGAAATAAAAGGCATTTAAATTTTCCCTCCAAAATATAAGTTTTTGTTTTATATCTTTATAAGCTGGCATTGGTGGCCACAGATCCATGACTGTTTATGCCATCTGCACACTACTATCCAAGAATATTAAAGTTTTTAAATAAAATTTCAATCTATAAAAGAAAATACAGATTGAATATAATAGGAGTTGACAGGTTAAAGACTGTTAAAATCACAGAATCACAGAATGGCTGGGGTTGGAAGGGACCTCAAGGATCATGACTGTCCCCCTGGCCACATGCAGGGCCACCGACCTCCCCATTTAATACTAGACCAGTTGATGCTAGACCAGGC
The DNA here is from genome assembly GCA_035772895.1 of Perdix hodgsoniae. Taxonomy (NCBI): domain Eukaryota; kingdom Metazoa; phylum Chordata; class Aves; order Galliformes; family Phasianidae; genus Perdix; species Perdix hodgsoniae. The sequence continues at coordinate 932,156 of JAPSGF010000127.1, forward strand.
TGCCCAGGGCCCCATCCAATCTGGCCTTGAACACCTCCAGGGACAGGGCATCCACAACCTCTCTGGGCAGCCTGTTCCAGTACCACACCACTCTCTCTGTAAAGAACTTCCCCCTGACATCCAACCTAAATCTCCCCTCCCTCAACTTAAAAACATTTCCCCTTGTTGTGCTGTTATCTACCCTTTCAAAGACTTGATTCCCCTCCCCTCTGTAGGCTCCCTTTAGGTATTGAAATGCTGCAATGAGGTCACCCCACAGCCTTCTTTTTGCCAGGCTAAACAAGCCCAGCTCCCTCAGCCTGTCTTCATAGGGGAGGTACTTCCCTAATCATCTTCATGGCCCTCCTCTGGACCCTCTCCAACAGCTCCCTGTCTTTTTTGTACCGGGGGCTCCACACTTGGACACAATATTCCAGATGGGGCCCACAAGAGTAGAGTAGAGGGGACAATCACCTCCCGGTCCCTGCTGGCCATCCCTCTTTTGATGGAGCCCATGATACCATTTGCCTTCCAAGCTGCAAGGGCACACTCCTGACTTATATTAAGTTATTCATCTATCAAGATCCCCAGGTCCTTCTCCACAGGGCTGCTCTTAAGGACCTCTCCTTCCAGTCTGTATGGATGCCTGGGATTCCTCTGGCCCAAGTGCAAAACTCTGCACTTTGCTGTGTCGAACCTCATCAGGTTTACCCAAGCCCACCTTTCTAGCCTCTCGAGGTCCCTCTGAATGGCATCCCTTCCTTCAACCGTGTCGACCACACCACTCAGCTTGGTGTCAGCAGCAAACTTACTGAGGGTGCACTCAATTCCATCATGGATGTCATTGATAAAGATGTTAAAGAGCACCGATCCCAAGACAGACCCCTTGGGGACACCTCTCATTACTGGCCTCCACCTGGACATAGAGCCATTGATGACCACCCTCTGTCTGCAGCCTTTAAATCAGTTTCTTATCCATTGAGTGGTCCGTGCATCAAATCCACATCCCTCCAATTTGGAGATGAGGGACCATGTCAAAGGCCTTGCTCAAGTCCAGGTAAATGACACTGGTTGCCTTTCCCTTGTCCCCTGATGCCAACACTCACAATCACAGAAGGCCACCTGATTGGTCAAGCATGACCTTCCTCTGGTGAAGCTGGCTGTCTCAGATCACACACCCATTCCTCATGTGATCAAGCATGTCATCCAGGATGATCTGTTCCATGATCTTCCCAGGCATAGAGGTGAGGCTCACCGTCCTGTAGTTCCCTGAGTCCTCCTTGCTCTCTTTCTTATAAATGGGAGTAAATAATTTTAAATAATTTTCTTCTAAATAATCTTTTAAAATGAATTTAGGAGCCTTATTTCGGGTGAAGTTGAGAAAATCTTAGCTATAAGTAGCTTCCTTGTCTTTATGTGTTTAGTAATAAATGCTTTAACTTATCTTCCCTAGGACATTTGTTATCTTTAGGTGAAAACGCTGAAATTATATTTTAAATTATTAACTGCTCAGATAAAAATCTTTTAGTATGTATAGAAAATATATAAATTTAGGGACTCTATTTCTTCTCTGAATACTACTTTTGCTGAAATAGTTGGCTGCCAGATGAAACCTGCAGGACTCTTTTACGAGTCTTTAGCATTTAGTTATCTTCAGTGTAAAAGAACTTTGAAAAAAATGTAAGAAAATACTTCCATTTTTTAGATTTTACTAAGTAGACCAAACAGTTTTGTTTTGTTTTGTTTCCCCCCAAATCCTCAGGTTCCTTTCCTTATTTAATTTCATTCTTCTTATGGATGTCTATACAGTGATATCAATGTAACGAGCTCAAAACTCAGAACCCTTAGCATTGTTTGTACTATGACAGATTTATTAAAGACAAGAACAATGAGTGTGTTCATCTCACCTGACTAGAAAATTCTGTGCTGAAGGGATCATCTATAATTGAGCTGTTTGTCTGGATGTCTTTTCTTGTAAACAAAAACAAACAAACAAAAAAATATGTTGAACAATTCATGTAATCTGGTTTAGGTATCTGTTTTAGGAAGAAACAAATAATTTTTAACAATACTATAGACTCTAAAGAGAACTGAGAAATGAAAAAATGTTGACTAGATGTGCATATATGTATTGTAAATGACTTGTTCATTCAAGTCACTTTAGCCTTTCTTTCTGATTAATAGATAAAGAGGCAGTGGTATACTAAAGGGAAGTCTTGTGGGTCAAACAAATATAGAGGGCATCAGTTCCACAGCCAGCACCCAGGAAATGTCTGAAGCAATCTACTTGGTCCCTGGACTCTGGAGTACTTCTTGTGAAATAAAGCTCACATGTTAGGGTTAAAACTGACCTCCTCACAGAATTCTTGTAAGGACACGTGAAGATTTTCACCAAAGTCTGTGTGTACACTGAAGCATTCCTTACGCTCAGGGCATATAAAATAATTCTGGTTCTTTGTGTTCATACAAATGAATGAAGGTCTGGGAGTGAAAATCACTTCAAGAGAAAATATTGGAAGTTTGGCGACCACATGTAGTTTAGTAATTTAAAAGCTGTATTTTTTGTTGTTTCTTTTCTTGTTATAGTGCTGTTTTTTGTTGTTGTTTGTTGTTGGTGGTGGTGGTGGTTGGTTGGTTTTAATGAATAGTGATTTAAAAAATACAGTCAGTGGAGCTCAGAGAACTATTCAATTGACCATATTCTAGAGGCATAACTCAGTTTCCTCAGTGCAGACATCAGGAGCCATTTTTTATTTACAATGGCATCTCTATTGAATTCCAGCTGCTTGTATGAAAGAAACTATTGTTCTTTCAAATATTTTGTTGTATCTTTTAGCATATTATTTATGCATCTTTCTCATATACCAGAAGACATATGAAAGGACCTTAGAAATCCACAAGCTGCAGACAGTTTTCTTTTAAATGTGTATGAACTGTAGTCTGATTCTTTTCTAAAACCACTGCCCCCTTCTCCAATGTGTCAGATACAACTGTTGTGCTGATATAGTCATTGTGTTTCTTTATTTCACAGATTAAAAAAAAAAAAAAATGTGAAAAGTATGACAGAATTTAGTTATCTTTGCATTTTTCATTGTGTGTAAAGTCCCTGGATGAACTCCAGATGTAAGCTATAGCAAGGTAAGGCAGAAGAGTATAAGTAATATTTTCCATGAGGTATGACCACACATGAAGACCAAGAATTTTCTATTAGAGCTCACCAGCACATATACTAGACTTTTTCACAACCCCTGCCCAACTCTTTTTCATGACTCTTCTTACTAAATCCTATGGCAAATGATCAAAATGATCTTCTTGGCCTGCTTAGGATGTCAGGGGAGAACTCACAAAAATAGACAATACCAATCTTCTTTATTCCATCAAATGAGAAATGGAAACTTTCTCTACATCAGGTCTGAAAAGAAAATGTATACTTTTCAGTTATATGATAACCAATACACAAATAAAGTGAATCCAAATGAATTATTAAATAATAATAATAATAATAATAATAATAATAATAATAATAATAATAATAATAATAATAATAA